>PVJC01018522.1:0-31219 GCA_004026665.1 Murina feae | reverse complement strand
TTAAAGGACTAGGAGGTTGAGAGCCCCTGGGTTAGAGTCACAGGAAGTGTGGGAGGTTAGCATTGACTTCCTGTGCCCCATTTAGTAATTAGACCAAAATGACTGCAATGGCTGGGAACTGATGTGCAACTGCTCAGGAACGTGGGAGTAACTGGGAACACGCAGCAGATGCTTCCTCAGGAAACAAATTCAGGTGTGTGCATTGATACCAGTTTGGCAATGAGATCAGAGCCCTAAGGCACAATGAGATGCCAGGGAGGCGGTCCACTTTACTCTTGGTCGGGTTCTAAGAACCTTCTTCTCCTAAGCTATCAATGGACAGATCTGCAAGCATTCAAAGTTGTGTTCTGAACTCATACATGAACTTGAGGAATAAAAATTACCAGACCAGCTTGTTTTGAGATAGACAGACTGGGAGGTAAGTGACCCAGCCTGAAAGCCAGTTGTCAGTCCCAATAAGGCTTGTTCCACAGGTTTGGCAAACCTGGGAGATTGGATCTAAAAGCCAATAACCATCAGCCTGGAACCTGCCAATGCTCCAAAGCCGAACTTTCAGAAACACTTTTTTGTTCCACTTCTACCTACAGATTAGGTAGATCATGTTTATGTAACAGGTTTCGGTCGTTGATTTTGCCTCCCACTGGTACATAATTTCCACAGATTCTCCTGGGAAGGGATTTCAGCGAGTATGAGAGTCCCTTCCTTTCCCTCTGCATTGCCCAGTCAGGTACAATATCTGTAACCAACACTCCTTATCAATACTTGCCGGTTGATTTTTATGTTGACAACTGGCATTGCATGTCCGTGACTCTCAGGGGAAGAACTGAGGAAATTAATTTCCTGGACACCAGCTTTCCTCTCTGATTTATAGTAAAGGGAACAGCTTTCGAGATCCTTTAGGGCTGGGATGGAATCTCACTGACTGTCATATCCCCAGGGCTTGGCAGAGTGCCTGCCTCAAAGAAGGCATCAAATAAATTTGTTACATAAAAGTTTGGTATTAAGACCTGTGTATTTAGTATGCATGTGGCTGCCAGCACTGGGGTTGGTCTACATCTTGAAAGCTGTTTGTTTGCTTCAACATCTTCTCATTTGAACGGAGAACCACTAATTGGTGTTGGTGGAACTGACGTTAAAAACCAGCATGGGACAGGCAGAGGCTGTCTCATATGTCCCGAAAAGGGTGTATTTTTTAACTCCTGCTCTCCAGTTCTGAGCTGTTGTAGGCACTTGGTAAATATTAACGAAGAATGAGGCAGGAGCTATATTGAGAGACTGCTAGGAGTCTGGGACACGGTATGCATGATTACAAGTATCCATTATCTGTGTGTTTATGCAGATAAGATTAGGAGGAGGATTGGGGCCACTGAAATGTTTTTTTATTTTAAAAATGTATTTATTGATTTTATTTTTTAAATGTTATTTTGTTGTTGTTGTTGTTAATCCTCACCTGAGGATATTTTTCCACTGATTTTTAGAGAGAGTCGAAGGGAAGGGGAAAGAGACACACAGATGTGAGAGAGACACATTAATTCGTTGCCTTCACACTTGCCACAATTTATTGATTTTAGAGACAGAGGGAGGGAGAGAGACATCAAATTATTGTTCCACTCATTTATAAATTATACATTCCTTGGTTGATTCTTGTATGTGTGCCTGACCTGGGAATCAAACCCCAAGAAAGTATTAGAAAAATAAAAAGCTCAGACTGAAATGACTGTTCATTTTACAAACCATCTATTTATATAAAAGGCTAAGTGACAGACTGTCTGTTTGTCCGACCAACTGGCCCGTACATATGACGTGCACTGGCAATTTAAAAATAAACACTGACTCTTGCATGTGCAATACATATAAAGCTCTCATTGGCACCAATCACACGCAGTGCCAATCGCACGCAATGCCAGAATGTATCTGAAGACCAACTATTGGTACAACGTACTTCTGAAGCTGAAAGAAGCTGGTATTGTTGACAGAATGTATGTGAAAACCAACTCTTGGTTAATCAATTTATCAGTCATTGTTTTTATCGATGTTTTTATATCATCTCTTTGTTGTTGTAATATCATGTTGTTGATTTATGAACCAATTTATCAATCACTAGAGGCCGGGTGCATGACATTCGTGAACTCAGGAGGAGGGGTCCCTCAGCCCAGCCTGCACCCTTCCGCAGTCTGGGAGCCCTGAGGGATGTCTGACTGATGGCGTCAGCCCACTCCCTGGAGCAGGCCTAAGCTGTCAGTTGGATATCCTTAGTGTTACCTCGGAGGTGAGCTGCTACCCTTGCCAGCTGTCAGCCTGGCTTGTGGCTGAGCACTGCTCCCTCTGTGGGAGTGCACTGACCACCAGGGGGCAGCTCCTGCATTGAGCATCTGTTCCCTGGGGGTCAGTGTGTGTCACAGCAACTGGTTATTCCCACCGCTCAGTCAATTTGCATATTACCCTCTTATTATATAGGATTGTTTTTATCAATCTTGTTTGTTTTTAATATATTTTACTTTTTACAGAGAGGAAGGAAGAGGGATAGAGAGTTAGAAACATCCATGAGAGAGAAACATTGATCAGCTGCCTCCTGCACACCTCCTACTGGGGATGTGCCTGCAACCAAGGTACATGCCCTTGACTGGAATCAAACCTGGGACCCTTCAGTCCGCAGGCCAATGCCCTATCCACTGAGTCAAACCAGTTAGGGCTATATTTTAATTTTATACTACTACTAGGGGCCCGGTGCACAAAAATTTGTGCACTCAGGGGGGTTCCCTCAACCCGGCCTATGCCCTCTCGCAGTCTGAGACCCCTCGGGGGATGTCCACCTGCTGGCGTGCCTGGCCAGCCTGAGTGAGGGGCTGATGGCTGTTTGCAGGCTGGCCAAGCCCCTCAGTGGGGACCCTCACCCCATGGAGGTGCAGCCAGCCTGGATGAGGGGCTGAGGGACGTTTTCAGGCTGCCCACAGCTACCATTGACCCAACGTCCGAGCGAGGCTGGCTGGAATCAGGTTTCTGGGTTTTATCTTCTATAATTGAAACTTTGTTGCCTTGAGCAGAGGCCTAGTCAGGCAATGAAGCCTCCTGTTTGCTTCAGCTCCGTGGCTTCTATAATTGAAACATTGTTGCCTTGAGCAGAGGCCCAGCCAGCCTAGGCAGGCAGTTTCAACTCCATCCCTGGTGCAACGGAAGCCTCCTGTTTGCTCTAGTTCCATGGCTGCCGTCCGCCATATTGGCTGGGTTAACTTGCATACAGCTGCTCTGATTGGCTGGTAGGTGTGGCTTGGCTTAGGTGTCTCAGAGTAATGGTTAATTTGCATATTACTCTTTTATTAGATTAGATATCATATATACTATTTTGACATGTAATTTTTTGCAGTAACATAATTACCACCCGAATCTTTCTTCTAATTAATTTGTTTTCAATGTGCACAAATCTGTGCACCGGACCACTAGTTATATAAAAAATACAAACCATTATATTAAAAAATATATTGTAAGGGTCTTTTCTGAAGTCAAAGTTTTGACCTGTTTAAATACAGCTATTTTTCTGGCCAGATATCTAAGCCAGCTTTAAAAATTTTTTGAACAGTTTATTTTAGAGAGAGGATGAGAGAAACATCAATCAGCTGCCTCCCTAACGCACCTGGCAGGAATCAAACCTACAACCTTCTGGTGTACAGGAGGATGCTCTAACCAACTGAGCCACACTGGCCAGGGCAGCTTTTTTTATCACATGTTCAGTAACCAGCAGTTACCATGTACAGTGCTTTTTTTTGTTTCCAGTGCTTTTTGACTATAATAGTACCAGAAAGTCCCATGCTCAAAAATATCTCTTCTACACACTTTACCAAATTAATTTGATTAACAAACTCCTTTTTAAAAATGCAATCACTTAGGTAGTTTTCTTAAGAAAACTTAAGACTGCTCGGCTGGTGTGGCTCAGTGGTTGAGCATGGACCTATGAACCACAGGAGGTCACGGTTGGATTCCCAGTCAGGGCAGCTCTACCCCGGTTGCTGCTCTATTCCCAGTAGGGGGCATGCAGGAGGCAGCCAATCAATGCTTCTCTATTCACTGATGTTTTTATTTCTCTCTCTCTCTCTGCAATCAATAAAAATACATTTTTTTAAAAAGGAAAACCCAGGGCCAGAAGAACAGTGTGTGTGTGGGGGGGGGGGGGGGGAGATGGTGAGGGTGGAATGAGGATCATGGCAGCAAAAAACTGAAGATTAAAAAACGAGTTATGTGGAACTTATAAAAAGTATATAGGAATCCAGTAACAAAAATGTTCCTATGTTCACAGACATTGCTGTTCTTAACACTCACTGGGGATGGGTCGCCTGCTCCCTCCGCAGAAGATGCCCTTTTCCTCAGCCTGCAGCTCGCTGGCAAAATGCACCCCACTCCCGCGTTTCACCTGCAGATGGGTCAGGAGAGGGAATTAGGAAGCCCCCATTCTTCCAACCAACTCCTCTGTGCACGTACACTGCGCCCGTGAAAATAAAGCCCAGCCCTGACCCAGGGTTTGGGGGGAGGGTGATAGGTACGATGAAGGGCGCCAATGGACGCTGGGGCCCTTGGGGACCCGGAGAGGAAGCGATGGACTTGGTCCGCGCCTGTCGGAAGGAAATGCGAGCACAGCCGGGGCCACTTCGGAAGAAGGCCGAGGGCGGGTGCGAGGGCAGGAGGAACCGAGGGCAGGAGCCAGGCCTCGGGAAGCCGTCTCCCGTCTGTGAAACACGGGCGGCTGAGCCCAATGGCCTCTCAGTCACCCCCCGGGTCCTGAGGGCCGCGGCAGAGCCGGGCGTAGCTGCTGCCGGGCGGGCGGCGGAGGCCCCTTCCAGGCGGCGGAAGAGCGAGCTTCTTGGGTCGGGGCGCCGGCGTCGCGATCCGCCAGGACGGAAGGCAGAGGCACCAGGCCAGCGGCGCCGGGAGGAGCGGGGCAGGCCCCTCGCAGGAGCCCAGCGTCCCCCGGGGCCGCCGCGGCGCTTCCCGACGTGCTCCTCTCCGGGAGGATTTCAAACCATCGGCAACACCCACCGCCGCCGTCGCCAGCCGCCCAGCAACAGGCGGTGGCTCTCGCCTCATTGGCCGGCCCCGCGTCCGCGCGTTTTGATTGGCCGTCGTGCCTTCCGGCCGCTCCTGCGCTCGCCGCAGCCACCATTTTGTCGGTAGAGACAGAAGGAGGAAGTCGCCGGGACCCTGAGGTGGCCAGCAGCTGGGTCGTGGCGCTCGTGGGCTGTGTCCGTCCCGTGCCTCGTCTCTCCCTGGAAGGGGAGGGGGCCTCGTTGCCGGTAGGAGCCGCCGCAGCAGTCCTGAGCTTGAAGTCGGTGAGTGGCGGCGCCGTGGGCGCGGCCATGTTGGCGGCCGGGCTCCCCATTGTTGGGGGAAGGAGGCGAGGTCCGGGAGCCCGGCGGGGCGGGGGCGGGGGCGGCCGGAGGACCGGGTTCCCGGGTTCCCGGGCTCCCGGGCTCCTGGGCCGGCAGAGACAGGCGGAGCCCCGTCGGAAGAAGCGCACTTCCGGACTCGCGTTGTGGATGACTCAAGGCCCAGGAGACTGTAATTTATTTAAGGCTGTTGAATAGGCCCTTTTACTCTTCCAAGAGGGCTTGCCGATGCCTTCGTTTCTCATTTCTTGGAATGTCACGTGAAAATGGAGTCTTGAGTGTGTAATGTTGACGGTGGGAGGCATTTTTCTTTGCTTAGACGGGAACTGGCTTGGCGTGTGAAAACTCATTTAAACGGGGAGGAGTTGAGTGTTCGGAACCGAAGGAAACGCTGCGTGATTCGACACGTTGGGAAACGGGCTTTGTGAGAACGAGTGTGTCGAAAGATGGCAAATTCTCTTTGGACTTCAGTAACACGATCTTTTTAGAAAACGGATTTTAAGCTAATTTCTTGTTACGGCTGTGAAGGCTAATGCTTCCTTAGTTTGACTCAACATTGTGGTTACATAAGCCGTTTGAGGATCTGAAAAGTTCCAGGAAAAAGATACAAACAGCGTTTTGGGGGGCTTGCAGACACCCGTCCGGTCCCCATATTCCCCGGGAAGGGGTGCCTGCGTGTCACGGTGGAGAGTTCTTCAATGACAGTTACAGGGAAAAGCCATCTTCAGGTTTTCTGCCTTTTAGTTCAGAAAGTGGTCGACTATTTCTGTAGGAAATATAAACGACCACTTTTTCTTCTGTTTTTTATTTGAATTAATGAAAGTCACTTTACTTTTCTAGCTAAGACTTCTCTCAAACGTGTGTGCTGAGGAGACTCAGATGTTGGCCTCAGCTCCTAGGCTGAACTCAGCAGATTGGCCCATGAGAACTTCTGTATTGAGACAAAGGAGAGGATCCGTGAGAAAGCAACATCTATTATCCTGGGCTTGGCAACAAGGAAGAGGACAGGTAGTGGAAATCCTGCAATCGGAAAAGCAGACTGAAAGGTATTTAAAAAGTCCACGTTGTAATGGGGTAAACATTTTATGGTAGACTCATCCTTAAACCACTTGTTTTTAAGAAGAGTATTTTTCAGATTTGTGGGTTAAGGTCGTTTTTCTTAGAAAGGTAATGACTGCATATGTGAAGTGTGAACATACAATGAAGTTAAAGCAGCTAAATAGCACATTTAAAATTTTTTTAAATTTATTTTGAGAGAGAGAGAGGAAGAGAGAAAAACATAGACTTGTTGTTCCATTCATTTAGGCATTCATTGGCTGCTGCTTCTATATGTCCTGACCAAGGATGGAACCGAAACCTTGGCATATCCAGAAGATGCTCTAACCAACTGAGCTACCCTGCCAGGACTGAATAGCACATTTTTTCATCTCCCCCAGCATTTCTGGAGTAACAAGTTGGGACTCTAGATGCTCCTTAAAGTTTTGAGTTTTTCTTAATGGAATCTTATTTTGTTTCCATTCACTTACAGGTGACAAAGAAGCTGAAGATGGGTGGTGGAGAGAGGTATAACATTCCAGCCCCTCAATCTAGAAATGTTAGTAAGAACCAACAACTTAATAGGCAGAAGACCAAGGATCAGAATTCCCAGATGAAGATGGTTCATAAGAAAAAAGAAAGAGGACATACTTATAATACATCAGCAGCTGCATGGCAGGCCATGCAAAATGGGGGGAAGAACAAAAACTTTGCAAATAATCAAAACTGGAACCCCAGCTTATCAAGTCCCAGCTTGCTTTTTAAGTCTCAAACGAATCAGAACTATGCTGGAGCCAAATTTAGTGAGCCACCATCACCAAGCGTGCTCCCTAAACCACCAAGCCACTGGGTTCCTGTTTCCTTTAATCCTTCTGATAAGGAAATAATGACATTTCAACTTAAAACCTTACTTAAGGTACAGGTGTAAAATAAGATAAAGTACTAATGTTTAAACTGAGTAATATTTAAGGGTAGTTGACAATTGTTTAATACCAAATTCAATGCTCAGTAATTAATCTGTGTTATACCCCACTAATTAATGTAGAAAACACAGACTTCATCTTGTTTTGTGTTGCTGTGCACTGTGATGTAATGGTAGTATCAGTGCCACTTAAAATAACTAAGTTACTGATAATTGTACTTATATCAAGTGTTCTCAATTGAGTAACTTTTAAGCAAAACTATTCAAGATTATATTTGGAGAATGTTAAAGGAATCAACTTTTTCTCTTGCTTTTGTAAAGTACTGATTAAACCCAATGGTAGTGAATGTGGAGGGGGCAGCAGGAGCTATTTAGAATGAGACCATATCCTCCATTGGCCCCACCTCTTAAATGCAGTGGGTAGATGACTGCAACAAATGTGCCAAAACCATTTTTTTTAATAGAAAGTTATTTGGTGGTCTCAGAGAAGCTTTTAGAATAACATTTTTGTATTCTAGCACTGCACAGGCTATTCTGAGTGATTGGCCTCAAATCATCCCTGCAAAGGGAGTTATGTAATGTAAAAGTACCTAGAGAAGAAAGAGCCATGTAAATACATGTAATATACTTGTAGCATATGTAAAGTTTTGCCATTCATCTTAACAAAAATAAGAGTATTTTAGTATGAATTCACTAATATAAGACCATGGACTCTTTTTTACACTGTGGCCTAATTTTAAAGGTCTGAAATAAAATTTGCCCTTGTGCTAAAGTGCCAGTGTATGTATAATTGATCTGGTTGTAAACTATATTTCAAAGTAAATCATAGTGTCACTTTTATATAACTGAAAAGGTTTTAAAGCTGCTAAAACACTTCCTATTTGTAAAAGATGTGAAATGCAGTATGGGACTATTTTAATTTCTATTCCTTAAGCCCAAAGATAAACTTGTAAAGGTCTATCCAACCTTAAAAATTCATATTGGCTTTGAGTGTTTTTAATCTATGATACAAGTATATTTAATCATGCCAGTGTTTTGTCACCATTAAGTGCAACCAGGGGACCACTTATGCAAAATATAATTTACTGCATAATATCTTGATAACATGTTGACCTACTTTAAAAATAAATGCTAAGGATGTTAACCAAACAGTAAATTAATTAAAAATGTGCGAAGATCAATTAAAATTCTGATTGTAGCCCAGCTGGTGTGGCTAAATGGTTCTGGTTCTGCTTTGACACAGACCAGGTCACCATTAAGATTCTGGGTGATCCCAGTGGAGAGTGGACAGGAGGTGGCAGATCGATGTTTCCCTCCCTCTCTAAAATCAATAAAAACATTAAAATAATTTGATTGTCAGTGCCCTATTTTCTAATTTGGAAGTTTTTGATACTTTAAGGCAGAATGCTAAGTTATATTTCTCCAAATAAATTAAGGTGAGCTAATGTTGCCCAACTCATATCCTAAAGGCAAGTTTATGTTGTACTTAAATGTGCATATATGAATTTGAAACACGAAATTAAAAATAAAGCTTTTTCTACCGAGTGCCTTTTTTACTTTATGAAATATTGCTGACTGCCTACTACTTATTCTTGGAGTGCACATCATTAACCCAATGGAGGATCAGGTATGGTTTTAATTACTTGAGACATCCCCCTCCTGCCACTCAAGACTAACAGCAAAAGGCTGCAGGAAAATAAAGCTGAATTTGCTATTAAGTCGGGTTTAATTACATCTCCCCCTGTTCTATGTTCTAAGATGATTTAAGTATAGAAAAAATTAGCACAAGAATTTCTAAAATGAAAGAACGCTTCTAAGTATTTGTCGGTCTACACTAGCACAGCAAGGCTATATTCTCATACAAACTGGGGAATAACTGATTTGCAGGTAATTAACATTTGAGTCTCCATTATCGCCCTCCTCCATTATACCTGACCATGATTCCTTTGACCACCACCAAAGGTTTGCCAAGTTTTGTTTTGGGTTTTTTTTAGGATGTAGAGCAATTCTCAGCACATATGCCTTTAAGTTTGTGATTTGCATACATTTAAATACAGTGTAAATTGGGTGGTGTAAACAATACACAGGGAGTGGCCTGGCCAGTGTTTTTGTGGCTGAGCAGCGACCCATGCACCAAGAGGTCGCTAACTTGATCCCCAGTAGGTGTGTAGGAGGCAGCTGAACTGTTTCTCTCCCCCTAAAATAAAAAATATATATTCAGGGGATGTATTATAGAACTGTATACCTGAAACCTGTTATTTTGTTAACCAATGTCACCCCATAATTTCCAAGTGTAGCCTGCCTTGGCTGCCATGGCTTGTGTGTTGTCCCATGCTGAAACATCACCCAGACTCTGGGTCAGGACACATCCCTAGTTGTGGGCTGGATCCCCATTTTGTGGGAGGCAGCCGATGTTTCTCTCTCCCTTTCTCATAGTGTGAGACTTTTTATGCTTGAGATGATAGAGGACTGGGGGGAGGGGGAGTTTAACAGCTAAGGTAACCTAAATAAAAGGTGAATAGTATCAACATCACATACCTTAGAAAGATTGTGGTTAGCCTACAGATGACTCGAATTTCCCAAATCACTATGCTTGAGGAACCCAAAATATAGGAACTTATCCTGTAGGGCTGAAACCAGCCATATTGTAAGCCTTATAGTAGTTAGGGTTAAAATTTATCTTTTGATAGCAGTGTATAGTACCTAGAATCTGAATCCATAACCTATCCTTACATTTAAATTCTGGTAGTTCTCGTCCCAAAAGCAAGCACAAAGTGGAAAGAAACGGGAGGGTTTGGGGCAAGTTTTCTAGTGTTTGCTTTCTCAAGCTATTACTTTGTAAAACAAAGAATGTATCTCCTTAAAACCTTACACAAGAAAGCCCCAATATTTTTTGGCTCCTAGAACAGTTTATTTCTCTCTTTAAAATTAAAAGAGATGTGATCCAAAAAAACTTCACATAGGCCTTTTACTTAAACTACTCTAGCAATTATCAATGAAATGAATTTACATGCCTTGCTTTTTATTCCAAACAAAAAAATCCCATCTTTAATAAGGGTGAAACAAAAGTTAGGAATACATAAAGGTAAAGCACTAAACATTAACAATGTTGGAAGAAGGGGCAGAGGATGAAAACCCTAGAAGAACCTTTCCATAGCAACCAGTCCTGTCTTACAGATGTCAATAGTTGAATAAAGACAAGTAGGTTGCCTTTACTTCATTTATCAATGAGAACAACTTATTTCCTGAGATTCCTAAAGACTTTAATAGACCTCCTGGCAGAAGAACACCATTAGATTATTCCTGAGCTGCCATACTCTGCTGCCTCAAATCACAGCTTCCTTATTTCAAAACATCTCAGGATTTTATAAACAAGAGTTATGATCAAAATGCAATATAATACTGAATTTTGGGAAACCAGCCTAGAAAAAGTGTGTCACAACAGCTGAGCTTGAGTTACATTTAACCTCTTCCATTGAGAGGAATCACAAAATACTTTTTGCAATTAAACCTATCTTATAAATCTATTAAATCTTCCCTCTTAGTGAACCTTAGATTCCCTTAAAATTTTAAACTATAAAAAAATTTCCCATTTGTTAAAAAAAAGCGCAGTGTAAAACTGTGACAAAGATGAACTAAATGAAAAACCATGGACTCTATTTAATCTGCCATTCTATGTATCTTAGCCAAGTTCAAAATTAACAAGAGTAAAAATAACCTCCAGTTCAGGATTGAAAAACATACATCAACCTCCAGTTCATAGCTCCCTTAGTTGTGTATTCTGCTATATCTTTGAAATCTTTACAAATCCATATTCTTAGATGAGTAACTTCAAGTTTAAATGTGGCAGAAACATGACAAAAATGAGTGATGGAATCAATATATAGGCAAATAGTCCTCATACCCTAAATAAGGAACTAAGGAGTCCAAAACATTTTGTGATACTATAAAAGTTATTTATTCACTATACACAGAACATGTCCCCTACAAAATGTACATGTCAATCACTAAAAAGTATAACTTGGCGAACATTTTCTCAGTTACAGAACATACTAAAATCAGTTGGGATAACAGCTGTCTGCCTCAAAATAATCTAATTATAGCACCCAGTGTCCTGTATATCTAATGCAAAATGAAATACTTTTGGGGGGATTATTTTCTAATGTGTTTGAGGAGTCAGTTAACAATATAATTCTAGTATATTACAGTCACCGCACAATAATCAGTTTATTACAGATCAAAACATCATTTTTTCATTATTTGTATTAACGGGATGCAAACAAAAATACCAGATACTTTTTAATGGCAGGTAACCACAAAATTACTTATCTTTGATAGTATATTGGGTTTTATAGTTACATTAGGATAATGGAGTAAAATAGTCAAACAATACACCTCAAAACAATGAGGCCATACTGTAATGTTATTCACTAGATTGTGCTCAGACATTTATTGAATAAGTGAATTTTAAATCTATTTTCCTCCCAATTATCCAATACAATTTTTGCTTATAGTAAGGGCTCATTAAGTGTTTGCTGAATATGCTAAGAAAGAAGTGAGAAGAGATGTGGAACCTCTTAACTGGATGTCAAGTATTATAATTAGAATTTACCTGGGAATAGTGTTTAAGGAAGATGTAAACTGCACATGGCATACAGTTAAATAAACTCAGATGTCAACAAAGCAAACGATTAAACAGTAAAACACTGGCACTGGAACAAAGGCAATATCTGCCAATAGCAAAAATGTATCTGACTTTAAGAGATAACCAAAAAAAGTTTATATTGGACCATGCCTTTTCTCACCCAATTTAGTTTCAGACAGACCAAAAGCAGCACTGTAGGAGACTTATGGCTGTCTACCGTGATATTCAGACATCCTAGTTTCCAGTAATTTATTATGGACCTGTTATCCATGAATCAATATAAACCTATTCAGACTTAGGGATTAGTTTCCACAAGTACAAAGCTGAATTTCCTTTTATTTGTCCTAAAATGCTTACTTTCAAACTTGAAGGGACTTCAATTATTCCATGTAGTTTCAATAACATTCTTTTATCTTTTCAGACCAGAGTCAAAATATTCACACAGTATTCATACTGCAGCACCTTCCACCCACCCTTTGGTCGCTTGAACTGCCCTTCTTTGGTTCTTTTTCCGCTTTCTCAGATCTTTCTTGAAGTGTAGTAAGCAGAACTGTACTGGGTATTCCAGCTGCAGTTTGGTCTTAAATAAAAGAAGGATGTTTGTCAGTTTGGTTTTCTTTATTCTTCTCTGTGGTATACAGGATTTTGTTAGTTGAACTGGAGTAGCAGCTTACTGGGCCAGATTTTCAAGAGAATAGTACAATAGTTCCCAGGGTTATACCTTAATAGCTCATACACTATGTAGCACACCTTTTCTTTCTCACTGAGGCATTATCTGTCATTTCTCTTCTTGCTTATTTGGCTTAAAACAAAATGTAAAAAGAGAAGTGAAGTGTCATCCCTCACTTGAGGCTTGATGTTTTAATATATTAAGCACAGTGCCAGACACACAGTAGGTACTCAGTAATTGTGTAACTCAGGTATATAACCCAAAATTAAAGCACTGTGAAGGATCCTCATCAGCATCAGTAGGACCCTAACTATCATATAGTCCTTTTGAGGCTGTTAGATACCTTATTTCAGAAATAACACAGATGAGTCTAAAAATAAGAGACACAAGTAAAAAAAACGAAAATATAAGGTCTTTTAATTCTAGAGAGACTAAGAATCATATCCTCAATCTACTTTTCTCAAATTGTAGTTCATTAAAAAAACAAAACAAACAAGAAAACAACCACCCAACCACGAGAGGACCAGGTCTGGACTCAATAATCTTGCCTTTTCTTTGTGCCTCAATTTCCTTATCTGTGATATGGGGAAAATAAAAGTATCTTTCTAATAGGGTTTTGTGAAGAGTAAAGGAACACATAAAAAACTCTTAGAATAGTGTCTGGCACATTAAATACTCAGTAACTATCAGCTATGATTGTTGCCATTATTTAGTAGCTGGAATTCAAACATCTAAACCAGCTCCCCAAAATAGTTACCACTTATTAACTGCTCATCAAATTCAATACTAAAGCATTTTAAACCATGCCATAAACATAAGATCTAACTTATCTTGTTTAGGACTGGGAAGAGCAGAATTATTGGTCTACCCAGTTAAACTTGTAATTAGCTGACCAAATTTCACTTTAATGCATATCTTAACACTACTAATAACCTCTAAATTATTTAACCCAAGGGACTTTAACATTACATAAGGAATTTTTAAGTACCATGTAAAAGATGTACCTTACTGGTAAGCTCTATTTCCAAAGTAAAAGTTAGTTGTGCCTAGTGCAACACTGATTAAAACTATTCCTCAATCTACAAAAGATTGTTCCATTATTTTAGGATCTCATTAAAAACTATAATAATTCCAGTTAATCATTATTTCCTTCATTTTGTTTTTATTATAGCATGTTTGCTTCATTTACAGCAAGCAGAAAATAAACTGGGTCTTATTTTGATCCAAACATTGATGTTTTAAAGGTTGTACACAATATTAGTTAAAAAGAACATATAAAAATACCTTTTTAGAAGCTTCTATAAGAAAGAAAATACAGTTTAACCCCACAACTTTCCTCTTTGCTAGAACTGCAAACTACTGCTACAGTTTTAAATAGACTTTTTTTGTTGTTTAAACTATACATCCAGGAAAATCTAAAAAATTAAAGAAACGTGCATATAAATGATTGCATAGCAGAACATGAACATTAACTGCAAAACAGTAAAGAAATGAGTTAGAAATACTATCAAATATACAAAGGTTCTAGAATCAACCCTTTAAACACATTCCACAAACAGTATTTAAAAACCACCTCTTGTTCTTTACAGGCAAGGCCTAGATTACTAAAAGCAAAATTGGGGGGGGCGGGGGCGGGAAGCAATCCTCTAAAAGGAGTCGTTTTCCCGCAATATTTCTTATAACCTGGCAAGCAAGCCATCTAAAAACTTTAAAGATGCTAGCTTTTATTCTGAAATGAGACTGGACACGTCAAGTAACTTTTATTGTCCCTAAAACGATCTCTCAGAGAAATGCTAGAAATTATAAATGGTTAAAGGAATTTTTTTTCCTCATTTTTAGTCAGGTACTACATTGATAATCAAAGACTCAAAGATGTGACTTGTACTTAAAGTAAATTCTTTTTCATGGCACCACAGAATCACCTAGAATGGGAGTGTTGTCTTTCAATTTACCTCACATTAAACAGATGTGAAGAACAAGCCTCCTTCATAAAGAGGTAGGCAAATTTTGATACAAATGCACATACACCAAGTGCTATAAGCATCAAAATTCAGTTCTTTCACACTATGCACACAAACTTCCTATGAAACAACTTACTTGCTTTTAACAGCAGCAAAAACTAAGCTATTATATCAACAAATGTTTTCAGGTTTAGAGTAACTACTTAAGAGATTCATTTCCACCTCAAATTTATTTGTCATCATTGACCTATTCAAATTTTAAGGTGAGTTTTTCTAATGTTTGTATATTCCAAATCTTAGAAACCAGAAAAAAAGCAGTGAAGGCTCTATGTTTCAATAAAAAACTCAATCTCCCTGGAAATGCTACTTAACCCAGCTGCATCATTCCCTAAGATGGTGGGGTTAAGAAAAGAACTATTCCACACTGTGTCATAAGTTAACTATTTTCACGGGCCTAGACATCTTAACAAGACAAAAAGGTCCACCCTGAACCTAAATGTGTCTGATCACTCAGTGTACTGTGGCTACAACTTCACTTTTGTATCATTCTATCTTATTAGCAAGCTATATTTCTAGGTTAACAGGTCTACCAAATATGGATATGAGAGTTTATTTTTAATAAGACAATGTTGCAAATTATGGTCAACCAACATCTTTTCACCAATACTTCAAGCATAAAAAATGAGAATCTTTACAAAAATATACAGAGACACCACAAATTGGTAGCTGCCCGTAACATTAAACAAACTGGACTCTTAAGAGTGGCTTCTCAACAGCATATCACTTTAATTATAACCATTGCCTGGTACAGGGAAAACTGACAAATGTTTTGTAAGCATCATTGCAACATTGTATTCCTGATAATTTAAGTAAACCAAACTATGAGTAAATGAATGATACATGCCTAAAAATATCATGGTTTATACTATCAGTGGCCACTGGACTTGGGACTAGTCCAAGACCTTGATCTAGATTTTGACCTAGACCTAGACTGTGATCTTGACTGAGATTTGGATCTAGGTGGTTCTTTTTTCCTTGGTTCCTTTTCATATCTTGAGCCAGACTTATAATGTGTTTTGGAATCTGTTTTAGAGGTGCCTCTAGTTTTGGTGTGAGATGCAGACCTAGAACGTGATTTAGCCTTCATTTCTTTCTTGGGCTGGGACTTGGACCGTGATCTTGAATTGGATTTAGATCTTGAAAAAGATCGATTTCGGTGTTTGAATCTTTCAAAACAGAGGAGAGATACAATTAGAGTAAAAATTAGATTCTATATTAATCAAATTTATTACTTTTAGAGCAAAAGTTCACTCTGAAATTGAAAAAATGTATAAGTCTCTTTCAAAGCAAAATTATTTACCTATCATTGTCGGAGTGGCTTCTGCTACGCCGTGGTCTTCCAGTCGGTCTACTGCTAAAAAGTACACCAGAAAAAGCAAACAGTGACAAATGTCTATTTACAGTCTTATCAAGTTTCTAATTAAAAAAGAACCATAAAACTTTTAAAACGAAATACTAAAATATTTTTAGTATCAACAAAGTATACAATGTATATAATTAGAAGTACACAAAAATACTTAAAAATTTAAAGCTAACAAACAAATCTTTCTTGATAGATCACTGTGCTACATCACACTTACTTTCTAGGACTATAGGATCTTCTATAGTTGTAATCAAAGGATCGACTTCTTGATCTCCTTCTTTCATAACTTCGGCTTCTAGAACGTCTGTATCTGTCATAATCATCATAACGTGAAGAGCTGTACACATTCCTCCCTTCCTTGGCTTTCATCTGATTTGGAGCTATGAAATACATAAAACAGAAATACTTAGAAATACATAAATGACTTTTGAACTAAATGCTATTTTGGAATCATCTTACCCTGACTTTCATTCATTAAGAATGCAATTAACAATGACAAAATACTTACTGGTAATCTATGAACAATGTGTGTCAAAACGCAGTAATAGCCCTAGCCGGTTTGGCTCAGTGGATAGAGCATTGGCCTGTGAGCTAAAGGGTCCCAGGATGTAGACTCGGTCCCCCAGTAGGGGGCATGCAGGAGGCAGCCAATCAATGATTTTCTATCATTGATGTTTCTCTCCCTCCCTTCCTCCAAAATCAATTAAAATATTATTTTTAAAAAGGCAGTAATATATTGTCATATAATTTTAAGAGGCCACGAGACAAAGAAAAGCGTAAGAGCTAACATTTACTGAATACCTTAGACACACCCACACCCCTAGATAGCCCTCAATATTTATGTTATCTCATTCAATTCTAAGAAGCAGGTACTTTACATATGTATATATGCATAAATAACATAGTGAACACCCATCATCCGACCCAAGACCTAGAGATTACCCATAGCTTATGTTTATCTAAGCACTCCTCTCTTCATCAGCTATTTTAATCACTATAGTTTTGTATTTTGTCCAAGATAACAATAGTTGAGACAGAATTCAAACCCAGATCTATCTGACTTCAAAGCTTATACTCCTTCCTCATTAGCACAGTTAATATCTGCATACAAATAAAAACCACTAATATAAAATCTATTCTAGGTTTAATATACATAGGCTTTCCCAGTCTAATTCATAGCTATACACTCACATAATCAACCAATTATGTTTTACTAGAGGCCTGGTGCACGAAAATTTGTGCACTTTGGGGAGGGGGGCTAGGTCCCTCATCCTGGCCTGTGCCCTCTCGCACGCAGTCTGGGACCCCTTGGGGGATGTCCACCTGCTGGCTTAGGCCCAATCCCCTGTGGTCAGACATTCCACCGGCAGCCTGGGAGCCCTCGGGGGATGTCCACTTGCCAGCAGGGAGCAGGCCTAAGCTGCAGTCGGAGAAGGCAGGAGAGGTCTCCACCACCACCACTGTACTGGCAGCGGTCAGCCTGGCTTGTGGCTGAGCATAACTCCCCCTATGGGAGTGCAATGACCACCAGGGGAGGCTCCTGCATTGAGCATCTGCCCCCTGGTGGCCAGTGTGTCATAGTGACCAGTCATTCCCAGTGGTTCTGCTGTTAGGGTCAATTTGCTAATATGCAAATTATTATAAAGGATAAAGAAGAAAAATAGCTCAGGAGACCCAAAATTTCTGAATTTTATCCTTCAATTTCACTCCCAGTATATTAAACATGCCACAGCTGATAGCATCAGCATGTACTTAAGAGTCCAAACATAATTCAGGCATTCCTATCTCCACATTACCTTATGTCTATCCCAAAACTTGGTAATACATCTAAAAATATGATGGAACAAAGTATTCAAGGTATTCTATCTTTTCAAACAATGCATCATAAACATATCAGGCATAAGGGTACTTACTCTTCCGATCTCCCTGTGCAAACTGTATTTCAATTTGGCGACCACAAATCCATTTTCGGTCCAAATTATGTAAAGCATCTTCGGCATCACGAACATCTTCAAATGTGCTAAATGTTAAGGGGCTTGGGAAATTTTGCGAACTTTGATAATGAGTGAAAGTTCACTTGGAAAATCTTGAACAATTCACAATATTACTAATCTCTCATTATTACTCTAGAAAAACCTATCAGACCCCTCACTAGCTGGCTGAATCAGCTATAAAATACTTCACAATATTAAAGCACTTGTGAATTTCCAAGGCATATGTTTGAAAACACATGTGAATAGTCAAACTATTACTGAAATAAATTATAGCTGAAACAACAAAATAATCCTATCAAAAAACTTTCCTGTTTTAAGAATTAACTTTACAAAACAAGACAAAAAGAAAAACAAGTGTCAGTTCTGTTGTATGTTAAAACAAAAATCTCAAAAAATAAAACCAAAACTGTTTTCCTATTTTTATTTCAAATGAAAAGAAAATGCCAATAGTTCTTGTGAAAGCAAGCAGAATCAATATACCTCACCTATGAGAGGAAAAGCATTAACAAATTTTGCTGTTTTTTCTCAGACATATCTAATACTTTTGCTTAAAATAGTCTTCCTTTATACCACACAGGGAATAGTAACTAGCCACTTGCAATAATGTAATCAAAACAGAATCAAGCAATACTCAAGATATCACTGTACCAAATGTGTATTACAGCCATGCACAGACAAGCATGCTCTCAAGAAATAACTGGCCATTTCTATAGATTCCTGGACTGAAAAGCCCTAACATCAATGATATTAACACAGCATCCAACCAAGAAGTGAGTTTGGGACTACCTTTAACCTGAGAATTTTGACATTATCTAGCAACATAAAGCAGGAACTCTTGGCCCTGTTTTGTTTTTAATATGTTTTTATTGATTTCAGAGAGTAAGGGTGAGGGAAACATCAATGATGAGAATCTTTCACAGGCTGCCTCTTCACACCCCACATTGGGGATGGAGCCCGCAATCCGGGTATATGCCTGACCAGGAATCGAACCATGACTTCCTGGTTCATACGTAGATGCTCAACCACTGAACCATGCCAACTGGGCTCTTGGTTCCTGGTTTTTATCTCAGAAGCTAAGTTGCCTTGTTTTCTCCTCAATGTCAGCAATAATATCACAAACTCTTGGCTTTTCAGTTATTCTGTCTAAATTTGGTGCCTTTCCTAAAACTACCATTCTAATGGAAGCCAAGCACATATTCAGAACAGTACTTGATGTAAAAGCTTTGGAAAAGGAGCTGGTTAGGTTTGAGTGTGGATTTTATTTATTTATTTATTTATTTATTTATTTTTATTGCATAAAGCTTTACAAAGATTAGTACATATATCTCTTTTCCCCCTGCCCTTCCCCCAGCCTCGCTGAGTGTGGATTTTCATTCTATCCTAAGGCACAATTTAAACTTGTCTATTTTTCTATTTCTTAAATTTGAGATATTTTTGAGAGCAGAGTGAAATGTGACACTCTCCCTCCCTCTCACCCTTCAAGACTGAAACTGATACTTTTTTCCCCAGAGACTAAAAGGTTGGCCTCACTAGATTTCCTATTATTTTTGTTCTGAAATAAATTAAGGGCCATAGTGGGTTCCCAGTTCCCTTTTCCTGAGGACATTATTATATGTGAGCTAATGTAGAGCGAGAGGTTATCCCAAGTCCAAAATCATAGGACCTTCAATATGACAAGACAAAGACTGATTGGGAATTTAATACTGTAACAGATCAGCCTTCAAGGTTAATGCAGTTGGGTTCTAAAATAATTAAAAGAAATAAGTTCACTTAATGGGTATACTAATTTATTTACTTCAAGCAACAGAATGTAATAACCTTTTAAGGGACTTAGATCAAGAAGTGTAAAAATTATTAACGAGACCAAATCATCTGTTTTAGCTATCCTCAAAACCAGAATCCTGGGTTGGATGAACAATGGCAAGATTCTACTTTACCTTTAAAAGAAGGCAAGTGGCCACAGAAGGGACAGTCAAATGTCATTCTGATGCCACTTTTGGAGAAATCTCTACTCAGTCTTCTTAAAAACAAACAAACAAACAAACAATTTTAAGACCACAGAAAAGACTATCCTTATATAATAAAAGGCCAACATGCAAATCAGCCAAACAGCGGAACAACCAGTTGCCATGATGTGCACTGACCACCAGAGGGCAGACGCTCAATGTAGGAACTGCCTCCTGGTGATCAGTGCCAGGAGCCTCTCCAGCCTCCATGGAGAGCGGGCCTAAGCTGGCAGTCGGACACCCCATCCCCTGAGAGTTCTGGGACTGCAAGAAGGCGCAGGCCAGCCCCCCCACCACCACCCCTAGTGCACGAATTTCGTGCACTGAGCCTCTAGTATGTGTATAAAAAAAGACAATTTTCCTTTAGATGACATTTTCTGTCTCAAGTATTACATACTCTTGAGTCAAACTACTGCTGATCCTGGGTCACAGGCCACTCTAAAACCAGGTCAACACTGTAAGCCAGAATGCATTGCTACTTAAAAAATAAATAAATAAATAAAAATCAAGCCAGATATCTTTTATCCTTTTTTGTAATACAGCTTTGCAACAAACTGCCACAACTGCCCTATGGGAGTAGCAACTTTCCACATTTGCTCATTATCTCACTAGGACTCCACTGTTCCTTCCTTTTAAATATTTTTTTTCCTTTATTTTAATTTACTGATTGATTTCAGAGAGGAAGGGAGAGCTAGAAACATCAATGATAATCACTGATCAATTGCCTCCTGCATGCCCTCCCATTGTGGATCAAGCCTGCAACCCAGGCATATGCCCTTATCCGGAATCAAAACTGGTATCCTTCAAGAAGTCTGCAGGCCTACGTTCTATCCACTGAGCCAAACCAGCTAGGGTTCCACTAAGTTTCAAGAGACTTACTGAACTTAACCAATAAGAAACAAATTTCCCTAGCCTGAACTACACAGCCCAAACCTGTCTCAGAGAGATGATCTCAGTGAAGAAATGTCACTATGAGACTCTGGGCCAGGGCGTGATTTCCAAAGACCTTTTCCAATCTAGTCAGAGCCAACTGATCATAAGTGCTAAAGCAGTGCATGGTCAGCAGGCATCACAGACCCAAGTTCCAGAAGTTAGGAAGATGAGTGTGCCCCACAGCAGCCACTTTAAAATCTATCTATAAACAGGTAGTTTCTCCAGGATCTGACCCTGCAACACAACCAGAAGTGTTTCTAAGTGGTTCCCAGTGACGCATCTCTCTTCTTTTAAGCATAAGCATGGCTCTGTGGAGTCAGATTGACCAGAGAACCTCATGCTACTACCCTAAAGGGCACTGCCTACTATCCTATGGCTTCTGACCTCCTGGTCCAAAACAGAAATGTGCTAAATTGTAAGCTTAAAACATTACATCCTAATACACGTTAACTTGCAAAGCTAAGGAAGTGCATTATGTAAGACCACAATCACAGCATCAAAGGCCCACATAAATCAAGTTACAGGTTTTGTCCCTAGACCAAACCAGAATAATTTTGAAAATTAACTGCTTACAAAACATGAAGGGGGAAAAAAAAAAAAGGAAAATAGTTATTCTGTAGGATACATCAGGTATGATTCCTTTAATCTTGGCCATCATTCAACTTCATCTTGACCTTTAACTCTTTAAGTGCTTGTCAGAAGGACTTGTCATGAGATGCTTGGCCAAATATGACAGATGGCTTTATCTTTAACTTTGAAAAACCACCTTTTCCCCCTTTTGTAGATAAAGCGAGGCTTTGTCTCCCATTAGGCTTGTCCTTCTTCCAGCTTTTCTTTACTTTTTCTTTTCCCAAACTCTCCCTTCTCTTCAAGCCTGATCCTTAAGAGGTCTTTGGCTTGTCTACTTGCCTTAAGTGTTGAACTCTACTCTAAAGGTTCTTTCATGCTTTCTCTTTGGGGTCGCCATAACTGTACAGCTTTACATTCTCTGAGGTAACAACAGAGGACAGCAAATTAGGGGAAGATATTAAAGAGTTTACCTCATTGTTATACAGTTTGTTTCGATCAAGTGATTCAAATTAACAAACAAGAACACCAAACTTTTCATTGCTAAGCACAAGAACATATTAACTTTTAATTTGACTTACATTAAAGGTGGTAGAAATCAGAGTGTATTCAAATTTAAATCACATGCTATAATCATTGATTTGAGTTTCAGCAGCATACACGGGAATTTAAATGTCTTACTATTTTGTATTAAACAGAGCAATGTGAGTTAAAATTAATTTCAAAAAATGGGAAGACATAGACATTATTAAAGGACAAAAGTAAACTACTTTTTTAGATGTTACCTCTTACATAAACTTGAATTTCAAACTTCAACACCCCTCACTAATCAGCCATCTGAAGAAAGGATATTGAACATAAGCAAATCCTCTTGGACGGCGAGTGTAGAAATCAAGTGGAACATACACATCAACTATAGGACCATAACGACCAAATTCACGTCGTAAATCTTCAGACCTAAAACATCATAAAAAGACCCCAAATTTTTATGTTCACTTCCTTAAAAAACAACTTTCTTTGTAAGAAACAGGTATCTTTTTTTAATATCTCAGTTAATGAAAAGAACTGTCTGTGTCCCTGGGTGACCTGAAACAGAAAAGCTTTCTAAATCTCAGTACCAAGAGCCAATCGTAAGAATATACAAAAAAGATACATAGAGGCAATGTATCTTTCTGATAAGGGAAGGCTGGAATCCAAGATTTAGGAAGCCAAAAAATGAGCTGATGATAAAATCCATTACTATTTTACTACACCAGGAAAACAGACATTTAATGGTACTTGACCACAATTTATCTCTATTGCTTATCCACATCCTTCATGTTTCACAAAAGGGATAGTAGCATTAGGTTGTCTGTAGGTATTGCTAACGTGTAACAGCTTCAAGTCAACTCTATGACAAAGGGGAAGACTTTCTAGAACGCTAGAATAATCACTACTGCCTACTTTCCCTACTTAGGACAGAAAAATGTAGATTACACAAGGAAAGCAAAAATATTTTATTTCGGGGGGGGAGAAGAGTATAGAGTGATTATTTGTGAAATATAAACTCTCATTTTATGATAAGATCTCTTTCAAAAAATTCTAACGGCAACTCCAAGCAATTAAGGGAATTGTGAGAACAAAGGCAGCTTCTGGACTAATCCAATTTAGTAATCAACGTCCTCCCGGTGGAGGCTTCTTAAACCCCCGTTCTCCCAGGGAGACCAGTATTTCCGGGAAACGGGAAGAACGAGTTCGTACCGTTTAACTGAAAAAAAAAAGAAAAAAAAAGGATGCTCCACATCTCAACAATATTCCCTTTCTTTAAAGGTCTCCATTTTAAATGCCACAAATATCAAAGCAAAAAAGGGGTATCAAATGCTTCGCCGCACTCCCCTCCCCCGATCCGTTATTTCGCCGCAGCATTTTTTTAATTAAAAAAAGATCCCTGGCCAGAGGGGGCGTGCACCTCCAAGAATGTGAACTTCAATTCAATGGGGAGCGGATGTCGGCCGCGGCGGGGGGTGGAAGCAGGCGAGGAAGCCCGGAGAAAGGGGCCCCGAGCCGCCGAGGGGAGGGGGAGGAGGGCTGAAACCACGCCACGCGGCCCGCGCCGGCCCGGAAGGACCAGGGCCGCCGCCCTCGCTCCCACGCGGCGGTAGAGCCGGCGGCGCGGCCTGGTTCCGGCCTGAAACCCGCCATCTTCGACCCTCCCCTCCCCCGGCCCCGCGCGCCGCCGCCGCCAGGGTCCTCTCCGAGCGCCTGCGGCCTCCTCGCGTAGACCTGGAGTCCCTTCCCGGTACTTACCGGGTGTCGTCGGCCACATTCCTCACGAACAGAGACGTGTTGGGGGGACGCAGGTAGCGGGACATGACGGCTGCGTGAGTCTCGGCAGGAGCACTAACGGGCTCAACAAACCGTCCACAGCTCCAGCACTGAATCCTCACACACACTGCCGGAGGGCTCCGCTACGGCAACTGCCTCTTATCGCGAGACTTCACTCCCGCCTCCACTCCCCCGCCCCCTAGCTGGGCGCCGCGCCGGGACTGGAGACTGTTCTTTCCCGCGAGATCTTGCGGCGTGCGCCTGCGCATGCGATGGCTGGGCTACGTGCGGCAGCCAGGGTCTCATTCATTGGCCGCTCGCGCTGCCTCCTCCCTTCCCCCCAGCGCGCGTTTTCTTTCTTTAATGCCCTCTCTTCCCGCCCTTACATTCCTTTCCTCCCTGCCCCCTCCACCAAGTCAGAAAGCGGATAGAGATGTATATATATGTATATATTTTACCCCTCTGCCACACTTTACAGTTATTACTAACTGAACTGAGTTTTAGACATCATAAATCGGAGAGGCCACCACATCATACGATTTCCCGTGTGGTCCAAGTTATGCGCTGGCTTTTATTAGATCACTGACCAGCAAGAGGAGAATTTACAGCTTCCCCTAAGGAGCTGTGGAAGGGGAGTGTGTGTGTCCTTGGGAGATGGGCCTGTCTCTCCCTCGCTTTCTGCATTCCCCGGTCGCACCCCCTGAGGGCTTTTGTCCCGCTGCCCCTTGCCCAGACCCTTCATGGCCAGTTCCTCCACTGCCCTCGCTGTTTCCTTCTGATTTTACGCATCCTCAACCTTTCGGTTGCAATTCGCACTTCACATCTTAGTCTCGGTTGTCAACTACAGTGTATTGTATTTCGGTGGTTCTCCAACCTTTTGGTTTCAGAACCCCTTTACAAAGCATTTACGTAACTGTGACAACTTACGGAAGACTCCAAAGAGCTTTGTTTATGTGGGTTATAGTTATTAATACTTATTGAACTAGAATTTAAAATTATGAAAACTTGGACACAACGCACAAGCAGACATTGCACTACCTTTCAACACATATCCTATAACCCAGGGGAAACTCCACTCTGCATTTGTTAGAGAAAATGACAAATAGTGTAGAATATAGTTTTGACCTTGGAGACCACCTTGGAATGTTCCTGGGACCATCCCTCCCAGACCACAGTTAAGGAACCATTCTCTGCTCTTATCTCCATTTTGGGAGCGGAAGGGATCGCCTTTCAGAATGCCTCTGGCATGCAGCACACTGCCACACAGATAGCAGGGACACAAGTCCTGTTTAATAAAATGAGCTTTTAAAAGCAGTATTTTTGTATCCATCAGCATCCAAAACAGTCAAGTGGTTTGACATGGGTTATGATATTTACTAGTATTGTATTCTAAGGAGCTATTGCTTTTCTACATTATGTTTTCCAAGAAGGTTTGGACAAAATTTATTAAAACATTTACTGATTACCTACTATGTCTCAGACAATGTGCTAGATGCTGGAAGTTCAGTGATGAAAAACATGGAGCTTGTTTTCATAGAAAATAAGTACGTAAACAACGAAAATAATTGCAGATTTGTAATACTAGACAGTAATATGATAGGCTTAGGTTTTTTAAAGATTTCCCCCCCTAAAAACAGGTTTGTGCAGTGTTAACTTCAAGAAGGAATATACCTGCCAAGGACTCCTGATGGTTAATTGAGCTCAGATTCATAGAGTCTAGCAGCCTTGCTGACAGGGTCTCTCACAAAAACGCTGCATTTCAGGGAAAAGGCACGGATTATGCTGCCTCACCTGTGTACTGCTTTCCTCCCTCTGAGCCCACCCTTGTAAGGAGTTCTTGAAATCTCTTTTGATCAGTTGGGAGAGTCCTGCCCCATACAATCAGAGCTGTATCTCATTTGCATCTTTATTGACCAATTTATAACCACCAATCAGGATGCTCAAAGCTGACTAATCATGACAGTGCTATTTGGATCAATAAAACTGCATAATTGGATTCCTCATTTGCATAAAAATGAACTACGGAGAGTACTTTATAAAAGTACCTTTGTCTCAGGGGAGCGCACTTTCAGTTTCCAAACTGTTTTGTGATGGGTTAAATGTAACTTTGCTCTCTAGCCTGCTCTAGCCTGCTTGAATAATGAGGAAAATAAACTTAGCTGTCTGACCTTGTAGGCCAGAGACTAGATATGCCCATACTCTCATGCCACGCCAGGTGCATTTTTTAATTGAATAGAACTGTGTTGTTTTCAAGGCCACCAGCGAGATAACCAATAACGAGTTAAAAGTCAGTGGGAAATTTTCACATCTGTTTTCCCAGCCGAGCCCCAATTACAGTTCTTTGTAAGCTGACAAGATACCAAGTCAAGGCCCTGATTACATTTGTAATTTCTGTGAATAAAAGCTTGCCTAGCACAAACGTCGGGACTGCTGCAAGTGAAGGGCTCCCTGCATGGGAGAGGCTTGCAGCAGTCCACTGGTCAATGCAATAAATCCTCGCTTGCTGCGTAAGCCCTAATTGGAGTCGGTGGTCTTATTCTTCCGCAACAGTTTATCTGATTAGAGTTTCTTGCTAGACACTGTCTCAGTTCCCATGGGCAAACAATCAATTAGAAGCATGCTCTTTCAATTTGTTTAATAAGACAAGCCTGGCATTCCCGATATACCTTCTTACTCTAATATGTAGACTGAGGAGGACTCAGTGTTCCTGTTTACAGATTCCTTACTTGTGGGTTGGAAACTCTGGGGTACACAGAGTTTATTCACCTATGTCTCCCATTAGCTCTACTCTGTGGTGAATTCACTGCTAACGCACACATTTTTAAAAATCATATTCCTTAGATGACCTATTCTTGCACATAGATTGCTACCTTTACCACTCAGAACTAATTACTATTAAGACTTTATGTATTTCTATGCATTTATATAATTGTTAAAATTGAATACATACAGTTTTATCATGTGTTTTTCCCACCAAACATTTTATCCAGAATATCTTTTCTGGCCATTAATAGTCTTAATAAATGTAATTTTTAATAGCCCCTGTGTCAATTATATATTGGGTTTAGTTGCCAGTAACAAAAATCTGAAATAATCATCTTGATTATGATAACTAACACTTATTGAGCATGTAAATACCAAGCACTTTGCTCACCAAGGAATAAGAGAAACAATTCAAGCCCTGACCGGTTTGGCTCGGTGGATAAAGCGTCGGCCTGCGTACTCAAGGGTCCTGGGTTCGATTCCGGTCAGGGGCATGTACCTTGGTTGCGGGCACATCCCCAGTAGGGGGTGTGCAGGAGGCAGCTGATCAATGTTTCTCTCTCATTGATGTTTCTGGCTCTCTGTCCCTCTCTCTTCCTCTCTGTAAAAAATCAATAAAAAAATATATAAAATACATTCCTTACTATATAAAAAAAGAGAAACAATTCAAGAATCGTAATAGAATATTGTATGTATTTCGAGGTCATTTCCCTCATGGTTTTAGCTTTTTTTACAAAGTCACACATATTAACCCATTTGATCCTCACCTGAAACCTATGAGCTAGGCTACTATTATTCATCTGTAGTTCATAGATAAGGAAACAGGTTTACAGAGTGGTCTAAACAAATGAGGCGTTTCACTTGTTATTTATTTTTTTTATATAATGATAGGTCAGGAATAGGGAGTACGGGACTGACAGGGCAGCTTTGGGATATCCAGGCTTCCCTTTTTTCTTTCCTCCCCGTTATTCCCAGCTCTGACGTCTGTACTCGAATTGCCTCATGGTCCATAAAAATGGCTGCTGGAGCTGAGGGCATTATGTCCACAGCTGAGGGAAAAAGGGGTAGTACAAAGTTTGAAAAGCGTATGCTAGGACTTCCGGTCCAGATGGCAGCATCGGCTCCCTTGGCTCTCCCGGGTCGCCAGCTTGCCAACTGCAGATTTTAGGACTTCTCATCTCCATAATCATGTAGTCAATTCCTTAAAATAAAGTCATTTATACAATCAATCAATCAACCACATACACACACATCCTGTTGGTTCTGTTTCTCTGGAAAACTCTAACACATATGGCTAAACTACAATTTGTTTACCCATTCACCTCTTGCTGGATATTTGGGTTGTTTCAGGTTTGGGGCCATTATAAATGAAATTTCCATGAACCTCAGTGCACCAATCTTTTCACGGACATGTGTTTTCAGTTCTTATAAGTAAATAGAAGTGGCATTGCTAGGTCGTATGGTAGATCCTCCAGAAAACAGATGCCAGGATGGAGTGAGAGATGCAAGATATTTCTTTGGGTTAATGCCCACAAAATACGAAAGGGAAAGGGAGCAGGAGAAGGGAGGGTCTTCAGACCAGATCTGACCCTGTAAACATAGAGAAGGAAGCAAGGAAGATTGGTTAGGAAGAACCTCATATTTTAGTACAGCCTCTGAGAAAGTTTCACCAGTTCAACGGGGAGCCCTGGCATAATGATCACCCATCGAGGAGTCCTGTGTTGGGCAAGACTGGCCAGGCCCTAGCACAGTCTTTGGTTGGACCTGCATGGGAAGAGCATGGCCTCAGCTCAGATGCTGCAGTGGATCCTGAAGTCACTGCAGCTGAGACGGTAAGCTAACTACACACCTTGTGATAGCGTCACTTTTAAAGGAAGATCTAAAGGACACACTTCCATGATGGCCGAAGTTCACACCTTGCTCTGTGTAGATCCCCTTGTTTTTGTACTGTTGGGAGCAGCCCTGTTATGAGTCCTGTGGGGTCTCTTTCTTTCTTTTTTAAAAAAATATATTTTATTGATTTTTTTGCAGAGAGGAAGGGAAAGGGATAGAGAATGAGAAACATCAATGAAAGAGAAACATCGATCAGCTGCCTCCTGCACACTCCCTGCTGGGGATGTGCCCGCAACCAAGGTACATGCCCTTGACTGAAATCGAACCTGGGACACTTCAGTCTGCAGGCCGATGCTCTATCCACTGAGCCAAACCAGTCAGGGCAGGTCTCTCTTTCTAAGGGGAAAACTCAGAAGAGAGAGATTATTGGGATCAACTACAGTCCCTGTAGCTGCAGTTGGTCTGGGGCCACAACTGGTACTCATTCTCTCCCTTTTCTACTATCCCCACTTTCTACAGTCACTTCTTAAGTCTTGATAGCTTACCAGTGGTGGTGTGAGCCCCTGGTCACCATGCCCTTCTCACGCCAAGGTTGCCTGAGAAGAGCACTTGCCCATTCATGTACAATCATCAAAGAATATCAAGAGGAATTTAACTAGATCACCTGGGTTCCACAGATATTCCTTCCAAGCTCCATCGGATAACAATTACCCCACCCCTTCCTGTTGATAGGGTCAACAGTGACCAGTTATGAGGAATCATATCAGGTGCTCAGCATTAATATTTGTACCTTGGCAGTAGCTAAATCAGCGTTGATGAGTGGGAATCTGTAGCAGGAGTCAGAAAACTATAGCACCTTGGGCCAAACTGGGCTTACAGCCTATTTTGTATGGCCCATATACGAAGAACAGGTTTTACATTATTAAATGGCTGAAAAAAATAAAAAAGATTAGTATTTATTAACTTATTACCTGGCTCCCTTTAGTGAATGTCAAGTTTCTTAAAAGTAGAGACTTTGTTTTATTCATTCCAGGACAGTCTTGCCCCACCAAAGTGTGTAGTTAACAATTTGAATCTATGGAAACCTTGTGCATCACATGAGAATATAAAATGGTGCACTCGCTGTGGAAAACAGTTTGGGGCTCCCTCAATGAATTAAGCATTGAATTACCATATGATCTAGCAATTCCACTCCTGGGTATAAGCCTAAAAGAATTGGAATAGCCATTCAAACAAAACCTTGGACATGAATGTTCATAGCGGCACTATTCACAATAGCCAAAGGTGGAAACAACCTGAATGTTCCTCAGCTGAGGAATGGATACATAAAATATGGTATATTCATACAGTGAACTATTGTTCAGCCATAAAAAAGAACGAAGTACCAATACATCCTACAACATAGGTGCACCTTGAAAACATTGTGCTAAGTGAAACAAACCAGACACAAAAGACCATATGTTGTATGATCCAATTTATTTGAAATACCCAGAATAGGTAAATCTATAGAGACAGAAAGCAGTTAGTGGTTGCCAGGGTCTAGGGAGGGAAAAATGGAGCATGACTGCTCTACAGGTGTGAGGTTTACTTGTGGGGTGATAAAAATGTGCTGGAACTTGATAGTGGTGATGGTTGCACAACACTGCGGATGCATTTAATGTCACTAATGGTAAATTGTATGCTATGTATATTTTACCACAATAAAAAAAGAAATTAAATGAATATATTACTGATCTTAAACATTTGCCATACTTCCCAATTTTTATTATTGAAACTAACCCTAAGATAAATATCATTGTATATCCAACGTTTTGTACATTTTGGTTAAGACAAATTCCTAAATGATGAATCACTGAGTCAAAGAATATAAAAAACTTTAAGGACTTGATATACATGAGTAAATGCCCTTTGGAGAGGTTGTGCCAATTTCACTCTTCTTATCTAATCTAATAAAAGAGTAATATGCAAATTAACCATCACTCTGAGACAGCTAAGCCATGCCCACCAGTCAATCAGAGTGGTTGTATGCAAATTAACCCAGCCAAAATGGTGGCCAGCAGCCACAGAGCTAGAGCAAACAAGAGGCTTCCGTTGCACCAGTGATGGAGTTCAAACTGCCTGCCTAGGCCAGCTGGGCCTCTGCTTAAGGCAACAAAGTTTCAGTTAAAGAAGATAAATAAACCCCAGAAACCTGATTCCAGCCAGCCTCGCTGGGACATTGGGTCAATGGAAGCTGTGGCCCTCAGCCCTTCACCCAGGCTGGCCAGGCACCCCAGTAGAGACCTGAACCCTGAAGGGGCTGTGGGCAGCCTGAAAATGGCTCTCAGCCCGTCACCCAGGCTGGCCACACCCCAATGGGGTGAGGGTCCACACTGGGGAGCTTGGCCAGCCTGCAAACAGCCATCAGCCCCTCACCCAGGCTGACCAGGCATGCCAGCAGGTGACATCCTCTGAGGGTCCCAGATTGTGAGAGGGCACAGGCCGGGCTGAGGGATTCCCCTGCCCCCAGTGCACAAATTTTTGTGCACCAGGCCCCTAGTTCATTCAATAAACATGCAATAAGTATGTGTGAAGTTTATATTCTGGCTCAGGTATTATGTTAGGATTGGGAATAAACTGAACAACAAGCCACAGTTCTTGGGGGGAGGAGGGGAGGTTTGAAATCTAACAGGGTGATATAATCATGTAAATAGCCAGTAAAAAGAAGCTATAAAAATAGATGGAACACCCTAACTGGTTTGCCTCAGTGGATAGAGCGTCGGCCTGTGGACTGAAAGGTCTCAGGTTC
>PVJC01018521.1:0-31258 GCA_004026665.1 Murina feae | reverse complement strand
GGCAGTAGGCAAGCTTGGGAGGCAGGCAGCACCCAGCCCTGGCCACAGCTCAGAAAAGAGAACAACATGCAGGGGAGGACAAGAGTCTGAGAGATTAACATAGAGGGGGTGCCTGCTCCAAGCCTCCACGGTGTGCCTGGTGGCAGGTCCCCAGCAGGTAGACACACACAGGAGGACTGCTCCGAGCCTCTGATGCGGCGGGAGCAGGTCCCCAGTGGCCATACACACACACACACACACACACACACACACACACAAAAGGCGCCTGGCAGACTGGGGCCATCATAGGACATCCACTGAGGGGTCCCAGACTGTGAGAGGGCACAGGCCGGACTGAGGGACTCCCGCCATCCCGAGTGCACAAATTTTTGTGCACCGGGCCCCTAGTAATTTAATAACCACCTCCTGTTGCTATTGCAGTGAGCTCAAGTGTATCTGCTTAGAATGCTGTGACACTAATTATCTGCATGTGAGCAGTTCATCTCTCCAGTAAATTGCGTATTGCAAAGTGATCTCTTGTGGTTCTTGCCTCTTTTTCATTGTTTACTGCAATACTGTGAACCTTGACTAACACGGGGGGACCCATACAAAGTGCCATGTTGGAAATGCTCTTCATAAGAAGATGACTTGCTTGACATGTATCATACATTGAAGTATGCAGCTGCAGTTGACCATCATTTCAAGAAAAATGAATACAGCATAAGGACCACTATAAAAAAAGGAAAACATTTATGAAGCTATCACTGAAGCTACACTAGCAGGTGTGAAAACCATGTACTTTTTGCTAACTACTGTTTTATCTCATATAGAAAATTACCTTTTATGTGAGTGCAGGCTTGTTTTAAGAAAGACATAACTATGAACTATAATATAATTCCAAAAAAAGTTAAGTAATCATATGAAAATTTAAAGCAAAATTAAGGTGAAGAATCTAATGCTGGAGAATTTAATGCCAGCAAAGGAAGCTTTTGATAATTTTAGAGATTTGGTGTAAAAAATGTCAAGATAACAGGAGAAACAGCTTCTGCCGAACAAGAAGCAGCAAACGAGTTTCTGGATGTTATTAAGAAAATCATTGAGGAGAAGGATGTCTGCCTGAATAGGTTTTTAATATAGACAAAAGTGCCCTATTCTGGAAAATGCCAAAGGACATTTGTTAGTTAAGGAAGGGAAATGAGCACCAGGCTTTTAGGCAAGGATAGGCTAACTACTCTTCTGTGCAAATGCAGTCAGGTTTATGATTAGGACTGCCCCTATCTAGAAATCTGCTAACCTTGGAGCCTTGAAGAGAAAAGAAAAACATCAGCTGCCAGTCTTTTGGTTGTACAAGAAAACCTGGACAACACAAACCCCTTTTCTGTATTGGTTTTTGGATGCTTTGTTTCTAAAGTCAGGAAATACCTTGCCAGTAAGAGTTCTTTTAAAGTTCTTTTCCTACTGGACAATGCCCTTGGTCAGAACCTCATGAATTCAACAACAAAGGGATCGAAATGGTCTATTTGCTCTCAACCACAGTTTCTAATTCAGCCTCTAGATTAAGGGGTCAGAAAGACTTTTAAGGTTCATTACAAATGAGTGTTATGGAAAGAGATTGTCAACACTATGGAAGAGAACCCTGATAGAACATTATGGAAGTTTGGAAGAATTATACATCATTGAAGATGCCATTGTTGGTATAGAAAAAACCGTAAAAGTCATCAAGCTGAAATAATAAATTCCTGCTGGAGAAAACTCTGTCCAGATGTTGTTCATGAATTCATAGGATTTAACGCAGAGCCAATGAAGAAAATCATGAGATTGTGGATATGGCAAAAAGGGGACAGGAGTAATGGGTTTTAAGATATGGATTTTGGAGAAATACAACAGCTAATAGGCACCACACTAGAGGAATTAACAGACGATGACTTGATATAGATGAATGCTTCAGAACCAGTGCCATACGATGAGGAAGAAGATGTAGAAGAAGCAGTGCCAGAAATTAAGTTGACAATCTGGCAGAAGGATTCTGATTATTTATGACTGCTTTTGACTTCTTTTATGACATGGATTTTTCTATGATATGAGCACTGAAACTAAAGCAAATGGTAGAAGAAAAATTGGTACTGTGTAGAAACATTTTTAAAGAAACGAAAAAGCAAAAAAGTCAGACAAATGATGATGTATTTCTGTAAAGTTACATCGAGGGTGCCTGCCTCTCCAGTCTCCCTTTCCACTTCCTCCACACATTCTGCCTCTGCCACCCCTGTGACAGCAAGACCAGCGCTTCCTCTTTCTCCTTCTTTTTAGCCTGCTCAGTGTGAAGATGAGGATGAAGATTTTGATGATGATCCACTGCCACTTAATGAATAGTAAATAACCATCAGACGATGTAAACTTACTGTACTGATAAAGACAGTACTATAAATGTATTTTCTTTTCTTTATGATTTCCTTAACATTTTCTTTAGTTTACATTACTATATGAATAAAGTATATAAAACTTACATAAAATGTGTTAATCAATTATATTATTGATAAGGCTTCTGGACAATAATAGTCTATTAATAGTTAAATTTTTGGGGATTCCAAACTTAAATGCAGATTTTTGACTGCACAGGGATCAGCACCCTTAATTCCTGTGTTGTTTAAGGTCAACTGTATATATTTTATTTTCCAAGTTACTATAGGTGATAGTTTTGCCAAACTTTCCACTACTATATAACATGAATCTCCTTTAATTCAGCCTTTAATAGTATTTTCCTCCCTTTCCTTTAAGCCCTCTTTGATAGCCTCCTTGAGACTTACTAGGCTTCTATTAAATCTCCTTTATATCTGTGTACACAAGCGTCAGGTGGGTCCTCATCTCTTCTTGTCTATGCTAGAACTGTTCCCTAACCAGGGATTCTTATCAGAATTACCTAGAGGGCTGGTTGAAACACAGATTGCTGAGTTTCTGTTTCAGTTGGTCTGGAGTGGGACCTGAGAATCTGCATTTCTAACAAGTTCCCAGGTGACACTGTTGATGTTGGTTTGGGAACCAGACTGAAAATCACTGATGTAAACCAGGGTTGGCCAAATTTTTCTAGTAAGGACCAGATAGTCAATATTTTAGGCTTTGTTGGCAAGATTGTCCCTATTGCAACTACTCAATGCTGTCTTTGTGGTGCAAAAGCCACCAAGGAGAATACAAAAACAAAAGGATTCAAAAGCTTTATTTACAAACAGGCAACTGGCTGAATTTGACATGTGAGCATTAGTTTGCCATTTCCCAATTTAGTACCATTACTTGACACATTTTCTTCATGCTACTGCTGCATTTTCTACTTCCCTTTAAAGCAAAGTTCGTTGTCTCTTTTTATTCTCTTAAAAATTTTATCTGCTCTGAACAGGTGGCATTTTAAATGTTTTAGAATTCAAAAAGTAGTGAATATCTCTGTAATATAAATTTGCATGTGTAGGACCATAACTAGGTTATATAGAAGAGGAATTGCTGATTCAAAAGTTATGTTATTAATTTCAATAAATATTACCAAATTGATCTTCATAGAAATGCCAACTTATACTTTTCTACACCTGTTTTCAGATAGTTTGATATTTGTCAATTTGAGATGTGAAAAATGGAATCTCATCATTTTAATTTGCTTTGAATTTTTCTTTTCTGGGAACTATTCACTCATATCCTGGCCCATTTTCTGTCTTGATTGTTGACCTTTTACTTTGATTTTAGAAGCTCTTTCTCGACTAAAAAAATAGCTCTGTGTGAAATGAATTGTAAATATTTTCCCCAGGTTATCTTTTTATCTTTTTGACTCTGTTTATAGTGTGATTTTTTCCTCATGCATACCTTTTTGTTTTTGTTAGTCATTCTTTTTGTTACTTAAAAAAAAATCCTACTTATGTCCCTGCTTAACCCTGAAATTCTATTTTGAAACTCTCTCATGCTTTCTTGATTTATCTAGAATTTATATTGGTACAAGATATAAGATGGGATCCAACTTTTTTCCTTCAGATGGTTGTCTAATTGTTCCAACACTATTTGTTGAATAATCCATCTTTTTTTTTTTTATTGCTTAAAATATTCCCCCTTGACCTTCCCCTGGCCTCTCCTACCCCCCCCAGTGTCTTGTGTCCATTGGTTATGCTTATATGGATGCATAAAAGTCCTTTGGTTGATCACTTACCCCTCCCCCACAACCCTCCCCAGCCTTCCTGCTGTAGTTTGACAGTCTGTTTGATGCTGCTTTGCTTCTGTATCTATTTTTCTAATAATCCATCTTTTCTCTGCTGCTGTGAAATAGTGGTGTTTTAAATTGTGAAAATAGTTGGGTCTATTTTCAATCTCTGTTTTGTTCCAGTATTGAAACTGCTGTGAAACTGTACTGTGATTTCTGAGTCAGGGAATATTTCTGTATTGGTATTTAAAAGTTACATCTAATCTAATAAAAGAGTAATATTGAAATTGACCGTTTCTCTGGGATGCCTAAGTCACGCCCACCAGCCAATCAGAGCAGCTGTATGCAAATTAACACAGCCAAGATGGAGGCCAACAGTCATCGAGCTAGAGTAAACAGGAGGCTTCCATTGCACCAGGAGTAAACTGTCTGCCTAGGCCGGCTGGGCCTCTCTCTGCTCAAGGCAACATAGTTGTAATTATAGAAGCCACGGAGCTGAAGCAAACAGGAGGCTTCCATTGCACCAGTGATGGAGGAAACTGTCTGCCTAGACTGGCTGGGCCTCTACTAAGGCAACATTGTTTCAATTATAGAAGCCACGGAGCTGAAGCAAATAGGAGGCTTTGATACCTGCCTAGACCTTGGCTTACAGCAACACTGTATCAATTATAGAAGATAAATAAACCTCAGAAACCTGCTTCTAGCCAGCCTTGCTGGGACATTGGGTCAATGGGAGCTGTGGGCAGCCTGAAAACGCCCCACAGCCCTGCACCCAGGCTCCTAGGCACCCCAGTAGGGACCCAAAACCTGAAGGGACTGTGGGCAGCCTGAAAACAGCCCTCAGACTCTCATCCAGGCTTGCCACACCTCCATGGGGTGAGGGTCCACACTGGGGGGCTTGGCTAGCCTGCAAACAGCCATCATCCCCTCACCCACGCTGGCAAGGCACGCCAGCAGGTGTCCCCTGTGGGTCCCCTGAGGGGTCCCAGACTGTGAGAGGGCATAGGCCGGGCTGAGGGACCTCCCCCCGAGTGCACAAATTTTTGTGCATCGGGCCCCTAGTTAATTGATAAAAGGGACAAAAAGAATTGCAAGTGCTTCTTGTTACTGATAGAACTTCCTTAGTAAGTTTTAAACCTTTCTGGTTGTTTGTGTATAGTGACATTCCCAAATAGTCTTAAATGAATAGGACCATCCTGTAGGGTCATCACTTAGTCATTTATTCAGCTTATAAGTCAGTCACTCAAGCCACTCACTCAGTGTGTCAATTGTTTACTCAGTAGTCACTCAGTTGGTCCATCAGTCACTCACCCACCTACATACTCAAGCAATCCATCAGTGTTTAATCAATCACTCGTTAAATAAACCATTAATGTAATCAGTTACTCAATAAATACTTGGTGTCCATTTTGTGCTATGCTAAGATTAAAATGTAAGCCATGGATATCATTTTTTAATGTCTTCATACTATTTTATTGGCTATGTAGACTATGGTGTATTTATCAGATCCCTTTAATGTCATTTTCCATTATTACTAACTGGTTCAGAGAATTCTTATACATCCTACTACAGTGCTTTTGTCCTCTTTGAAAGGAACATTTTTTAGATATTCTTTTTTTAACATTCTTGCCAACACTATTGCCAATCTTAATTTTTGCCAGTCTGATAAGGAAGAAACTATTTCATTTTTATTTACATTTCTTTCATTATTAATGGTGTTGATTATGTCTTTATATTAGGAAATATTTGCATTTCTTTTATGAAATGCCTATTAATGTTCTTTATTCATTTTCTCATTGATTTGTAAGGGTTACTTATATAAATATAGTAAACCTTTGTAGCATAAGTTTTCCCCAATTAAAAAAACTTGATTATGATGCTTATAATTTTATGTAGTCAAGTTTACCAGTCTTTATTTCCTTTATTTTATTTTAATTTTTGCTTAGATGTTAGGTTTGGAAAGGATGTACACATGCAAAAGATTTTTTGGTAAAGAAATAATTGACGTGAATGTATTTAAAGAACCAAAGAAATGACTGAAAATGTCCAACTTCAAAAATGTAAGGAGAGGAGTCAGAGGACATTAAGAAGAGCTAATAAAAATGATTTTTAAAGAGACATACAAACACTTGAAATTATTTTGTCATTTTGAAAGAATAGAATACAAATATAAAGAGAAATGAGATAAAGGCATATAGTCATTGCAAAAATTGTTTCCTAATAGCAGTTATTCTAAATTGGGGTCATTTTTTAGATTTTGTTATGTTTAGTTTTAATTTTATTTCTTTAATTTTGAGCACATGTTTTCTTATGGTTAAATATTTCATATGTGCTCAAAATATATTTTTGGTGGAAGGTTATAATAAATATTTCTAATAGATTACCTTTATCAGTTTCTGAAGATCTTTGTATAATGGAGATACTCCTTGTTTGACAAATAAAATGCAAATATTTTCTGTCAGTCTGTCTTTTGGTTTTGTTTATAATTCCTTTTCTCTAGAGAAATTGAAAATTTAATATAGTATTTTTCTTTATTGTACAGGTAAAAAACTTCATTGATTTCTGTGTCATTAGTGTGTATAAAGATAAAGAAACTTGTTATGTAAGATAGTAGGGAGAAGGGCAGACCATGGGGAACTGTCAGTGCATTTTCTGCCTAAGGCATTGAAGTTCAAGTGGGAATAAAAATCCCTTTATTAGCCAAAGAAAATAAGGACTCAGACAGGCAATTTATGTGACTTTTATTATATAGATTTTGGGGTTTTTCAGTTTGCATAAGAAAAGTTTTTCATTCCAGATAGAAGTCATCTCAAAGGTTCTTTCAGCTCTATGGCTTCTATAATTGAAACATTGTTGCCTTGAGCAGAGGCCTGGCCGGCATAGGCAGGCAGTTTCAACTCCATCACTGGTGCAGTGGAAGCCTCCTGTTTGCTCTAGCTCTGTGGCTGCCAGCTGCCATCTTGGCTGGGTTAATTTGCATAGAGCCGCTGTGATTGGCTGGTGGGCAGATTTGGCTGGTGGGTGTGACTCAGGTGTCTTGGAGTGATGGTTAATTTGCATATTACTCTTTTATTAGATTAGATTTATTATTTATTATTTTTTATTATTGCTTAAAATATTACAAAGAGTAGTACATATGTCTCCTTTTTTTCCCCTTGACCTTCCCCCAGCCTCCCCTATCCCCCAGTGTTTTAGGTTCATTGGTTATGCTTATATGGATGCATAAAAGTCCTTTGGTTGATCTCTTTCCCCTTCCCCCCAACCCTCCCTGGCCTTCCTGTTATAGTTTGACAGTCTGTTTGATGCTGCTCTGACTCTGTATCTATTTTTGTTTATCAGTTTATAATGGTCTTTATTATCCATAAATGAGTGAAGTCATGTGGTATTTTTCTTTCATTGATTGGCTTATTTCACTTAGCATAATGCTTTCTAGTTCCATCCATGCTGTTGCAAATGGTAAGAATTCTTTTTTTACAGTAGCGTAGTATTCCAGTGTATAGATGTACCACGGTTTTCTAATCCATTCATCTACTTAGGCTGATGGGCACTTAGGCTGTTTCCAAATCTTAGCTATGGTGAATTGTGCTGCTATGAACATAGGGATGCATATATCTTTTCTGATTGGTGTTTCTGGCTTCTTGGGATATATCCCTAGAAGTGGGATCCCTGGGTCAAATGGCAGTTCCATTTTTAAATTTTTGAGGAAACACCATACTGTCTTCCATAATGGTTGCACCAGTCTGCATTCCCACCAGCAGTGCATACGGGTTCCTTTTTCTCCACATTCTCTCCAGCACTTGTTGTTTGTTGATTTGTTGATGATAGCCATTCTGACAGGGATGAGATAGTACCTCATTGTTGTTTTGATTGGCATCTCTCGGATGATTAGTGACTTTGAACATGTTTTCATATGTCTTTTGGCTTTCTGAATATCCTCTTTTGAAAAGTGTCTATTTAGGTCCTTTGCCCATTTTTTTTATTGGATTGTTTATCTTCCTTTTGTTAACACATTTTTTGGGAGAAACGAGTAAAATTGGATCTACCAGGGAGACTGTCAGTGGACATGAGGAAACATACATTGGAACCTCTAGTTGGAACTGGCAAAAATAAAAACGTTTTACGTTGTTGTGTGTATGCCACTCATAAACTATGCAGTGAAATGCTGTACATGTGCAAGTTTTGTAATGTACCCCTCCACAAAGGAAAGTGTTTCGATTGCTAACACACAGTGAAGCACTATTAGGTTATAGTTTTTTTTATAAGATCTGTTGAAAATTTTGAAAAAATATTGTAATTTTGTATAAATAAAATTATTTTGATTGTGAAAGAGTGTTTTTTTATATGTTTACCTAGAATGTAGTAATTTTGTGTACATAAAAAATACAATAACATCTATTTTGCAAAGTAAATAAATAGAGACCTCTTTTTAAACTAAAACACTGAAAGTTTCATAGAAAAATATCAAATAGATAGACAGATATGAATATCTTACGGAAAGTCTAATTTTGGCGAGAAAATGTCAAAAAAGCCCCACATTATGATGCAGTTTGGCGGGAAAATGCCCGATTACAGAGTGTTAAGTTGTATGAGTTCCCTGTAAATGTTGGAGATTAAACCTTTATTGGTGATAACATTGGCAAATATGTTCTCCCATGCAGTAGGCTTTCTTGTTGTTTTGTTGATGGTTTCTTTTGCTGTGCAGAAGCTTTTTATTTTGATGTAGTCCCATCTGTTTATTTTCTCTTTAGTTTCCAATGCCCTTGTATTGGTGGAGAAATTGCTTTGGCACAAGTCTGAGATTTTGTTGCCTTTAAATCCCTCTAGAATTTTTATGGCTTCCCGTTTTACATTTAGGTCCTTTATCCATTTTGAGTTTATTTTTGGGTATGGTGTAAGTTGGTAGTCTAGCTTCATTTTTTTGCATGTATCTGTCCAATTTTCCCAACACCATTTCTTGAAGAGACTGTCATGACTCCATTGTATGTTCTTGCCTCCTTTGTCAAATATTTATTGAGCATATTGGTTCGGGTTGATTTCTGGGTTCTCTATTCTGTTCCATTAGTCTATATGTCTATTCTTGTTCCAGTACCAGGCAGTTTTGAGCACTGTAGCTTTGTAATACAACTTGATATCTGGTATGGAGATCCCACCTACTTTGTTCTTCTTTATCAGGATTATTGCAGCTATTCGGGGTCTTTTTTATTCCAGATGAATTTTTGGAATGTTGGTTCTAGGTCTGTGAAATATGCTGTTAGTATTTTGATGGGGAGTGTGTTGAATTTATCAATTGCTTTGGGTAGTATGGACATTTTAATGATACTGATTCTACCAATCCATGGACATGGTATGTTCTCCCATCTGTTTATGTCTTTTTCTATCTCTTTTTTCAATGTCCTGTAGTTTTCTGAGTAGAGGTCTTTTACTTCTTTACTTAAGTTTATTCCTAGGTATCTTAATTTTTTTGGTGTGATAGTAAATGAGATTGCTTTTTTAGTCTCTTTTTCTGTAAGTTCACTATTGGTATATAGAAATGCCATAGATTGTTTGGCATTAATTTTGTATCCTGCTACTTTGCCAAATTCATTTATTAAGTCTAATAATTTTTTGATGGAGTCTTTAGGGTTTTTTATGTATAATATCATGTCATCTGCGAATAAGGACAGTTTTACTTCTTTTCCAATTTGGATGCCTTTTATTTCTTCTTCTTGTCTAATTGCAATGGCTGATACTTCCAGTACTATGTCGAACAGGAGTGGTGAGAGTGGGCATCCCTGTCTTGTTTCTGTTCTAAGGGGAAATGGTTTTAGTTTTTGTCCATTGAGTATGATGTTGGATGTGGGTTTGTCATATATGGCTTTTATTATGTTGAGGTATGATCCTTCTATTCCCACTTTGCTGAGAGTTTTTATCAAAAATGGGTGTTGGATTTTGTCAAATGCTTTTTCTGCGTCAATTGATATGACTATGTGGTTTTTATTTCTCAATTTGTTTATGTGATGTATCACGTTTATTGATTTGTGGCTATTGTACTATCCTTGCATCCCTGGGATAAATCCTCCTTGGTCATGGTATATGATCTTTCTGATGTACTGCTGGATCTGATTTGCTAGGATCTTGTTGAGTATTTTGGCATCTATGTTCATGAGGGATCTTGGCCTATAATTCTCTTTCATTGTGTTGTCTTTATCTGATTTTGGTATTAGGGTAATGCTGACTTCATAGAATGAGCTTGGAAGTGTGTTCCTTCCTCTTGAATTTTTTGGAATAGTCTGAGGAGGATAGGTTTTAGTTCCTCTTTGAATGTTTGGTAAAACTCCCCTGTGAAGCTGTCTTGTCCCATGCTTTTGTTTGCTGGAAGCTTTTTGATTACTGCTTCAATTTCTTCCATAGTTATTGGCCTATTAAGATTTTTAGTTTCTTCCTGATTGAGTTTTGGAAGATTGTATTTTTCTAGGAATATGTCCATTTCCTACAGGTTGTCCAGTTTGTTGGAATAGATTTGTTCATAGTATTTTTAAACAATCATTTGTATTTCTCTTGGATCTGTTGTTATTTCTCCTTTTTCATTTGTGATTTTGTTTATTTGGGTCCTTTCTCTTTGTTTCTTGCTGAGCTTGGCTAGAGGTTCATCAATCTTGTTTATTGTTTCAAAGAACCAGCTCTTGGTTTCATTGATCTTTTGTACTGTTTTTTTTATCTCTATGCCATTGATCTCTGCTCTGATATTTATTATTTTCTTCCTTCTGCTTACTCTGGACTTTCCTTGTTGCTCTCTTTCTAACTCTTTGAGTTGTAGTATTAGGTAATTTATTATCATTATTTCTTGTTTTTTTTCAGTGGGCTTGTAGAGCTATGACTCTCAAGCTATGACTCCCTCTCAAGACTGCTTTCGCTGTGTCCCATAGGTTTTGGATTGTTGTGTTTTCATTTTCATTTGTTGTCATGATGTTTTTTATTTCTTCTTTAATTTCTGTGGTAACCCAGTCATTGTTTAATAGCATGCTATTTAGTCTCCATGTGTTTGATTGTTTTGGATTGTTTTTATTGTAGTTGGTTTCCAGTTTTATGATGTTGTAATCTGAAAGATGCTTGATATGATTTCTATCTTCTTGAATTTGAAGAGATTTTACCTGTGACCCAATATATGGTTTATCTTTGAGAATGACCCATGTGCACTTGAGAAGAATGTATATTCTGTGGCTTTGAGGTGAAGTGTTCTGAAGATGTCGATTAATTCCATCTGATTTAGCGAGTCATAGATGTTTCTTTGCTGATTTTTTGTTTAGAGGATTTGTCCAATGGTGATAGTGGGATATTAAAGTCCCCTACTATGATTGTGTTGCTGTCAATCTCTCCCTTGATATCCTCCAGAAGTTTTCTTATTTTATTTTTTCTTTTTTTAAAATCTTTATTGTTCAGATTATTAGAGGTGTTTATCTCCCCCCCCCCATAGCTCCTCTCCTCCCAGTTCCCACCCACCTTCTGTCCTTGCCCCCCCCGCCACTGTCTTCATCCATAGGTCTACGATTATTGTCCATTCTTTCCATGTACTCCCCAACCCCCTTAAGCCCCCAAAATTGTTAGTCCACTCCCTTTCTATGCCTCTGATTCTATTCTATTCACCAGTTTATTTTGTTCACCAGATTTTTTATTCACTTGATTCTTAGATTCACTTGTTGATAGATATGTATTTGTTGTTCATAATTTTTACTTTCCTTTTCTTCTTCCTCTTCTCAAAGGATACCTTTCAGCATTTCATATAACACTGGTTGGATGGTGATGAACTCCTTTAGCTTTTTCTTGTCCGTGAAACTCTTTTTCTGACCTTCAATTCTGAATGATAGTTTTGCTGGGTAAAGTAATTTTGGCTGTAGGTTCTTGCTGTTCATCACTTTGAATATTTCTTGCCATTCCCTTCTGGCCTGCAAAGTTTCTGTTGAGAAATCAGCTGACAGTTGTATGGGTTCCCCCTTGTAGGTAGCTAACTGTTTTTCTCTTGCAGCTTTTAAGATTCTCTCCTTGTCTTTTGCTCTTGGCATTTTAATTATGATGTGTCTTGGTGTGGTCCTCCTTGGGTTCCTTTTATTTGGGATTCTCTGCACTTCCTGGATTTGGAATTCTATTTCTTTCACCAGGTGGGGGAAGTTTTCTGTCATTATTTCTTCAAGTAGGTTTTCAATATCTTGCTCTTTCTCTTCTTCTGGCACCCCTATAATTCTGATGTTGGTACACTTGAAGTTGTCCCAGAGACTCCTTACACTATCTTCATACTTTTTGATTCTCTTTTTCTTTTCTTTTTTCTTTCGGCTTTTCTGGCTGGGTGGGTTTTGTTTCCCCATATTTCATATCTTTGACTTGATTCTTGCGATCCTCTCGTCTGCTGTTGGATCTCTGTATGTTATTCTTCATTTCAGTCAGTGTATGATTCATTTCTAGTTGGTCCTTTATCATATCCTTGAGGGTCTCACTAAATTTATCGGCAGTCTCTAGAAAATTCTTGAAAAACCTAATAACCATGGTTTTGAACTCTATATCCTTTCGTTTTCTTTCCTCCATTTCTGTCATTTGTGACCTGTTTATTTGTCTTCGCATTTTGGCTGCTTCCCTTTCTGAGTTAGGTGATCACTGAGAGGAATTAACCTCTAAGCCACTTGGTTATGAGAGTCAGCTGTGTCTACAGTGGGAGAACTTCTGTGCTGGAGACACCCTTATGGGGCAAGACTTGTTTCAGTGGGGCTTTTATGCTCACTGCATCTGCCCCAAGTGTGTTCCTTGTGGATCTGAGTTTTGATTAGTATGATCCCTCTCTGGCCACTGGGTGAGGCTGGCTCTTGTATCTTTAAGGAGGTGTTGACTTAGTCTTTGCCTTAGGCTACTCAGCCTTTTATATGCAAAAGCCTCTAACACAGCTTAGGAGGGGCAGGGCCTCGGGGAATCTGCAGGGCAGGGCAGAGCAAAGAGCTATGGCCCCTTCTCAGCCCTGCCCTAAGAGACACTGGGTCTCTGTGTCCCATGGTAATTGCTGCAAGCTATGCTGAGAGAAACCCGCTTTGGATTTCCTCCCAGTGCCAGTCAGTCCCCCTTTTCCGGGTGTGCATCTGGGTCCTCAGAAACTTGCCTGGAACTAGAGTTCAGAGCCGCTGGGAGCTTGTGTCTCTCTCCAATTTGAAAAAGAACCACGTCCTCCAGTGCCAGCCCTCTCCTCGAGCCCCGTGTGCGTGCCTCCATACCTCTGTACTTTGCTTCTGCCACTCCTCTGAGTCTCAGACTCTTTCTAGTTGTAGAATTTTCACTCAGCCAGCCTTCCTGTGGGTGTGAGTGGTGTCCGTGTTTTCTTTTTGTGGTTATTCTGAAATAGTTGTGCATGGCTGCATTTATGGTGTTTACCTTATGCCGCCATCTTGCTGTCTCCAGAAGTTTTTATTATTTATTTGGATGCTCCTATTTTGGGTGCGTATATGTTTACCAGTTATTTCTTCTTGTTGGATTGATCCCTTTAATATTATGAAGTGGCCTTCCTTATCTCTTTTTATATCCTTCACTTTGAGAGCTAATTTGTCAGATGTAAGTATTGCTACCCCAGCTTTTTTTTTTCATTTCCATTCGACTGAAAAACCTTTTTCTATCTCTTCACCATCAGTCTGTGTGCATCTTTTTTTCTGAGGTGGGTTTCCTGTAGACAACAGATATATGGGTCATGTTTTCTTATCCACTCAGTTACCCTATGTCTTTTGATTGGGGCATTTAATCCATTTACATTTAAAGTTATAGATACTTGTTTGTCGCCATTTTTATTCTTTATCCCTGTGTTCCTTCTTCATTTCCTTTTTTTTCCTTTTTATAGCAGACCCTTTAACATTTCTTGCATTGCTGGTTTGATGGTAACAAACTCCCTTAGTCCTTTTTTGTCTGTGAAGCACCTGATTTCACCTTCAATTTCGATTGATAGCCTTGCTGGGTATAGTATTCTTGGATTCAGACCCTTCCTTTGCATGACTCTGTATATTTCATTCCATTTCCTTCTTGCCTGATGTGTTTCTGTTGAGAAGTCTGTCCCTAGTCTGATGGGGGATCCTTTGTAGGTAATTTTTTGTCTCTGGCCGCTTTTAAGATTCTTACTTTGTTGTTGTTGTTTGCCAATTTAATTATAATGTGCCTTGGCATTGGTCTTTTGGGGTTCATTTTAGTAAGAGTCTGTGGGTGGTTTAACATTTTGTCTTCATATGACTTTGAATGTCTGAAAATGCCATCTCTCCCCTGCACCCTCTGTTGTTTCCTCTATTATTTTCTGTAATCAATTGGAAGCTATTACTGCATTGTCATATAGTATTGATTGTTGTTGAGATGATGCCAGTTTAATTTTTATTCATCCTATATAATAAAAGGCTAATATGCAAATTGATAGAACAACCAGTTGCTATGATGCACACTGGCCACCATGGTGCAGGTGCTCAACACAGGAGCTGCCCCCTGGTGGTCAGTGCACTCCCACATGGGGAGCGCTGCTTAGCCAGAAGCCGGGCTTGTGGCTGGTAAGTGCAGCATTCATGGCAGGAGCCTCTCCCACCTCCATGGCAGCACTAAGGATGTCCGTCTGCTAGGGAGTAAGCTTAAGCCATCAGTTGGACATCCCCCGAGGGCTCCTAGACTGCAAGAGGGCATAGGCTGGGCTGAGGGACTGCCCCTCCTCCCCGAGTGCACTAATTTCATGCAACAGGCCTCTAGTTTGTAAATAATCTCCCACTTGTCTTTGGTAGCTCTTCAGTTTTTTCTCTATGTATGATGTTCTAATGGTTCTGTAGTTTGCCTGTGATGTATCTAGGTGTAGATTTTTGAAATTTATTTTAGTCCACTTAACTTGTGATAATATCTTCATTTGGTTTTGGAAAATTTTCAGCTATTATTGCTTTTAATGTTTGTTCTTATTTGCCTCTTAGATGCATTTTGGGGCCTCTCAATCCTTTCTTTATGTCTCTTAACTACATTTTCAAAAAAATTTTTTTAATTAAAAATATGTTTTTTATTGATTTCAGAGAGAGTAAGGGATAGGCACATCAATGAGGAGAGTGAATCATTAATCGGCTACCTCCTGCACACCCTATACTTGGGATGGAGTGGGCAACCCACATATGCCATGACAGAATCGAACCCTGACCTCCTGGGTTGATGGTCAACCCCTGAGCCATACTGGCTGGACTCCTGATATTTCCAGATGAATAACCTGAAAACACTCTTATTAGGAAAGATAAAATGCAATAAAATCCTTTAAAAAAACCTTTTTACAGGGAGAATTTTTAACATGCAAAAATGTACATAATAGTACAATACACTAATCACTGAGCCTTAATAGCCTATAGTTAATTCTGTGCCATCTAGTTTTCACTACTCCGAAAAGCACATCAGACTTATTTATTTCTTTCATTAATAGTTCTATGTATATCTCTAAAATATTAGAACTCTTTTATTAATAAGAAGATAATCATAATTCTTTAATTCTTTAAATATTCAGCAGGTAATCACATTTCTAATTGTTTGATATATCATAAATGCTTTTTCTTTTTTATAATTTTTTAAAACTAGGATCCAATAAGGCCCACACATTGCAACTTTACAGTCTCTATTAATCTGTTTGTTTCCTGCATTACTTCTCTTTTTTCTTTTTTAACCAGGTTGGTTAGTTTCCCACAATCTAGATTTTGCTGGTCATAGCCTCATGGCAAAGTTTAGTGTGTTTCTCTGTATATATATTTTCAGAAAACATTTTCTTACATATTCCTATCTTACTATTTCTACTTCTTCAGCTGATTGCCTTGCTATTTAGAAACCATCATTAATTCCTTAGTGCTTTTTAGATGATTAATTTGTAAAAACAATAACATTGCCTATATTATAATGAGGATTGTTTGTTACAGAGCCAAGGAGTATCTATACTGTTATTTTCACCCCCTTTCAGGTTTTCTTCCATTAGAATTGCCTTTTTGTTTTCTGTCACTGCTTTCCTTATTATATCATTTGTAGGAGTTTATGTTTTGTTTAGCTTTGTTTTCCACTGCACCTTAGCAAACAGACTAACACCACTTTTTTCTCAAGTTTTTCAAAGGCCTTCTGCTCCTGCTTTAGGCCTGGTGCCCAGCTGTTATCATACTAGTATGCCTTGACTTTACTGCTTTCCAGGGTTGGATCTATTTTTTGGACCAGGTGTTATACTTTTTAATTTACTCCTTTGGTTTGGTATGTTATATAGCTCAGGAAAGTAACTTGTTAAATGCTGCTTTTGGGGTAAATTTTGAATCTTCAAACATTTAAAAATGCTTCTCCCTCCCTCCCTGGGTCAAAATTCTAAGCTGTAAACTGTGTATGAGATTAGAAAATTCAAAATAATGATACAAAATAAAAAGGAATAGCCATCCTTAACCTTTCAGATCCTTTTCTTATAGGTAGTCTTCTTTTAACTTTTTAATTGCCAAATCCAGTAGATTCGTTTCCCTTTGTTTCTATCTTATTTAACCTCTTAGTACTACTTAATAACTCTCCTCATAAAACTCTATACTCTTATTTATTTAAAAAAGAGAACCTTATTTTTATTAAAATATACATACAAAAAAAGCACACTAATCTGAAGTATACACAGAAGAATGAATTTTTACAAAATGAATACTTACAGTTTTTCTACTTCTTTGGCTATTTGCAAGAGTTGGCTACATTCCTCTCTCTGTGCCTCCTATCTTTGTCAATTCTTACTAGCCTCAAAAATTTGTGTGACCTCAGAGATTTAGTTTCTGATCCTCTTCTCATCTTATACCTTATATTAGGATAACATTGTAAGACTATGGTACAGCTTCCTTCCTTTTGCCTGATTACCATGAAATCTGTTTTAAAATTGTCCACATTATTTTCCTTCAGATGAAGAGCTTTTGAGGCAAAGGGTTATATCTTTCTTTTTAAAAATGTTGAATGAGTAAATGAATAGAGGTAAATTGAAATGAAGGCAGATGATATAATGATATGTAGACAGAAAAGTGATGGAATACATTTAGAGTAGAAAATTTGACATGAACAAATTTTAAATTTCTAAAATTTCTCATAAACTAACAAATATGGTACACTTGTGTTTTATCTAGGTCTTAGTTGAGTTACTCCTAAAATACTTCTGTAAAGACATGGGGAAAATATAAGTATGTATGGTATAATGACATTTTATCTTGTTTTGTCAAAAATTAATAAAGCAGCATTGTATATTTTACTGTAGCACCAGGAAATTTTTATGTCATAGATTATTGTAGTATACTTTCAAAAATAGTCTCTTTTCTCTTAACATTTATTTTAAGTTTTAAGTGATTTTTTTCTACTTTAGCTTTTTACAAAGAATAATCCTATCTAATAAAAGCGTAATATTAAAATTAACCGTCTCTTTAGGACGGGTAAGCCACGCCCACCAGCCAGTCAGAGTGACTGTATGCAAATTAGCCCAGCCAACATGGAGGCCGCCACTCACGGACCTGAGTAAACAGCAGCTTCCATTGCAGCAGGAGTGAAATTGAAACTGCGGGCAGCTTGGCGTATCCTGGCTCCAGGCAAAACATATTTGCAACAAAGTCTCAATTATAGAATCCTCGGGAGCTGAAGGAAACAGCAGGCCTGGCCTGACTACTAAGGGTAACAATGTCTCATTATAGAAGCAGAGAGGAGGTTTCGTTAGTAGGCCTCAGCTTAAAGGAACAGTGCATCAATTATAGAAGATAAACAAACCCCAGAAACCTGCTTCTAGCCAGCCTTGCTGGGACATTGGGTCAATGGGAGCTATGGACAGCCTGAAATCCTGAAAGCACCCCTCAGCCCATCACCCAGGCTGGCCACACTCCAATGGGGTGAGGGACATTCTGGGGGCTTGGCCAGTCTACAAACAGCCATTAGCCCCTCACCCAGGCTGGCCAGGTACCCCAGTAGGGACCCAAAACCTGAAGGGGCTGTTTGTTTGATGTAAACAGACCTCAGCCCCTCACCCAGGCTGGCCACACCCCCATAGGGTCAGGGTTCCCACTGGAGGGCTTGGCCAGCCTGCAAACAGCCATCATCTCCTCACCCAGGCTGGTTAGGCACGCCAGCAGGTGGACATCCCCAGAGGGGTCCCAGACTGTGAGAGGGCATAGGCCGGGCTGAGGGACCTCCCAAGTGCACAAATTTTTGTGCACCGGGCCCCTAGTATCAAGTAATGGAAATAAGAATTCACATAATGAAAATGTAGCTAAATTCCAACAAATTAATTATAATGAAGTCCAAATATTATAAATGAAGACAAAATATTTATAAACTGTATAATAAAATTGTCTTAAGGTTAGCTCAGAGGCTAATTAATGAAGTAATTTTAAAAGACGTATTTTTATTGATTTCAGAGAGGAAGAGAGAAAGAGAGAGAGAGAGAGAGAGAGAGAGAGAGAAACATCAATGATGAGAGAGAATCATTTATAGGCTTCCTCCTGCATGCCCCCTACTGAGGATTGAGCCCATAGTCTGAACATGTGCCCAGATTGGGAGTTGGGAGTTGAAACGTAACCTCCTGGTTCATAGGTCGACGCTCAACTATTTGAGCCACACCAGCTTGGCAATGGGATATATTTTTTTTAATTTTTATTATAATAATTTTTTAATCCTTACCCAAGGATATGTTTATTGATTCCAGAGAGAGAGAGAGAGATATGAAAGAGAAACATTGATTGGTCCTCTCCTGTACACCCCTTGACCGGGGATTGAATGCTTAAGCAACCTTTTTGGTGTAAGGGATGCTGCTCTAATCAAACTGAGCCATCCTGCTGGGCTGAAGTAATTTTTAATAGTATATAATAAAAATTTCTACTTATTGAAATGGATAATATAGATAAAAACTAAAGGAAGTATTGCTGACACCAGAAAATGTGTTTTTAGGAAAGGATCTTGTATATTTTAGATGAAGTATATAGTAAATTCAGTTCTTAAACTGCCCAATAACTTAAAAGTAGGTAAGGCTAAAAAATAATTGATGCTTTCTGTAGTTTGCTTTTAGTTGTCATGCCTTAAGTGTTAGCTGAGCCTTTGAGGAATGTTAGAGTTACAGAAAGACAGGTACATTAATATAGCACCCTGATACTCTAGTTCTTAGCCAATATTTGTCATTACCATGGAAAATTATATTTGATTAAGAAAAATCAGACCTTTTTATAAATGAAATCTTTAAAAAGGTTTTAAAAAGTAGATTAGAGAGAAAGAAAGAAACATCAATTTGTTGTTCCGCTTATTTATACATTCACTGGTTGCTTCTTGTATGTGTCCTGACTAAAGATTGAATCCACAACCTTAGTGTAGTGGGACAACTTTCTAATCAACCGAGCTACCTGCTGGGCCTGGGGCCTTTTAAAAAACAGTAGTTGCTGAAAAGTAGATCCAAGTTCTTATCACTGATGATATTTGTTAGACATGATGTTCCTATTATCATTGACAAGAAGTTTAAATTGGACTCTGCTCTTGTGCAATTCATGTTATGTAACTTTTCTTGGCTGTGCCCTTACTTGGATGTTTGATTATAGTTTGGAGAGATATTGCATTAGATATAATTGGCCAAATGTACACTTGAAAATATGTTTCAGTAGCCAAATATCTGTTAGAAACCAACTAACCGAAAGTACACCTGAGAATAGATAAAGACAAGAAAAGTTTGTTTGATGTTAACAGGTATCTGGGGGGATATGTTTAACATATATGAAAAAAATGCTGAACAAAATACTAGCATATTGAATCTAGTAATGTTTAAAAAATAATAAATCTTATTTAAAATTCTTTATTGTTGAAAGCATTACATTTGTTCCCTTCCCCACCCCCAATGACCCCCGTTAGCCTGCCCCCCTTCCTCCTTACTTTCCCCAGGCCTTCAGTACCCTATTGTTTGTGTCCATGGGTTATGCATTCAAGGTCTTTGGTTGATAACCTCTCACCCACCCACTCTCCCCTGTCTTCCCTTTGAGATTCCACACTCTGTTCCATGCTTCCACGTCTCTAGGTCCATTCCGATCATCAATTTATAAAGAGCCAGGGTCATAACGACTGAAGGCTTGACCAGACCGGAAGTCAGTGCTGGGTTGCCCTGGCAACCCAGCACTGACTGGGGCCACTGCGAACACCCTGACCTAGCACTGACTGCCTAGACAGCTGCAGATCAGGCCCAGAGAGAGGCTTTCAGAGAGAGAGAGGCAGGGTCTGATCCGTAGCCTCTGTGGCAGCCATTGATCAGGACTTGCCTCTCTTTCTCTCTCCACCTGGCCAACAGCTATGCCTCCATTTCTCTCCAGGCCTCCACCAGGGCTGCTGATCAGCCCTGCCTTTCTGATCAGCCCCATTGATAGGCCCAGAGATACTGACTGGCATAGAAACTGACCAGTCAGAACCAAATCTGGATGAATGTAAGGAGCTAATGGCTGCCTAGGAGGCGGAGCTTTTGATGCTGACTGGCATAGAAACTGACCAATCAGAAGCAGATTGCCCAGAGGAGGACATTTGGGGGGCAAGATCAGGCTCTAGGGGAGGGCAGTTGGAGGCGAGATCAGGCCTCTACGGGAGGGCAGTTAGGAGTGATTAGGCAGACAGAGGCAGTTAGGGGCAATTAGGTCAGCAAGAGAGGGCAGTTAGGGGTAATCAGGCAGGCAGAGGCAGTTGGGGGCTTCATCATGCTGGCAGGGGAGAGCAGTTGGGGGCTTGATCATGCTGGTAGAGAAGGGCAGTTACAGGGGATCAGGCAGGTAGGCAGAGGCAGTTTGAGGCAATCAGGCAGGCAGGCAGAGAGGTTAGGGGTGATCAGGCAGGCAGGCAGAGGCAGTTAGGGGTGATCAGGCAGGCATGCAGAGAGATTAGGGGCAATCAGGCAGGCAAGCAGAGGAGTTAGGGGAAATCAAGCAGGCAGGCAGGTGAGTGGTTAGGAGCCAGTGGTCCCAGATTGTGAGAGTGGTGTCTGACTGCTGGTTTACCCTGTGGGATCAGGCCTAAACTAGTGTTTGGATGTCCCCTGAGGGGTTCCCAATTGGAGTGAGTACAGGCTGGGCTGACGGAACCCCCCTCTGTGCATGAATTTTGTGCACTGGGCCTCTAGTATTTATATAAAAGCCTACTATGCTAAGTATCGGACCATTTGACCATTCAACTGGTAGCTATGATGCTCATTGACCACCAGATTCAGGTAGGAAGAGAGTGAAGGGGGAAAAAAAGCAAAAGTAGTCACCCTCCTTTTAAGGAGTGGTCCTAGAAGTATAATCCAACAACTTTCATTTAATCTTATTTGCTAACACTGGTTCACGTAGCTATCCACTTGTGGGGAAGTACAGTGTATTGTTTTGTTTTTCTGATACACTACTCTCCTCAACAAAATTGGGCTTCAGTATCAAGGAAGAGGAAAAATGCAGATTGAGTTTGTATCAATTATCCTAAATAGTATAACTTCTCAAATTCTATAATTCTTCCCAATAATTTATTGAACATATTTTGTACTAGGGGCCTGGTGCACGAAATTCGTGCATGGGGTGGGGGGGTGAGAGGAGTGTTCCTCAGCCCACCCTGCCCCCTATCACATATTGGGAGCCCTCAGGGGATGTCCTACTGATGTCTTAGGCCTGCTCCCTGCTCCCCATGGGGAGCTGGCCTAAGCAGCAGTCTGGCCTCCCTTTGTGGGAGGTGACCATGCTAATCAGGGGAAGCCACCAGCCCCATCACTCTGTTGCTACAGCCATTGCCAGTCTCCGCAGCCACCAAGGTGTTTTCATTAACACGGACTCCAGGCCCTTCACCATGAAAAAATGACAACTTTCTTTAGGCATTTTCAAGATGTGTTTTTCATAGAATATGACATTTCTTTTTTTTTTTTTTATCCTCACCTGAGGATATGTTTCCATTGATTTTTAGAGAATGTGGAAGAGAAGGGAAAAACAGAAACATCAAAGTGAGAAGAACACTTTGATTGGTTGCCTCCTGCATATGCCCTGATGTGGACCCCTGCCAGGGAGGAGCCTGCAACCTAGGTACATGCCCTTGGTCAGAATTGAACTCAGACCCTGCAGTCAGCAAGCTGAGGCATTATGCACTGAGCCAAACCAGCTAGGGCAGGATATGACATTTCTTAGACCTCCAGCAGTGGACCTTCATTTTTTTTCTCCAGGAGTGTGGTGGAAAACCTTAGATCACCTTTTTGGATTCTTCTTACCGAAGTTACTAAGAATATTATCAGTGGCATACAGGGAGCTTAGCCAATGAGCATTAAGAAAAGGTGTTTCCTCTGTAGTTCACTCCAATCAGTGGGCTCCACCCCTGCCCCTCCAATCCCAGCTCCACCTCTACCCAGGTCTGTAGCCTCTGGCCTAGGATGCAGGCCTGGGCAGAAGACCCCCCAACCCCTGTGATAGCCGGCTCCGCCCCTTCCCAGGCCGGGGATCTCTGCCCGAGCCTGCAGGCCTAGGCAGAAGATGCCCCCCCTAACTCCCCGCAATTGCCGGCTCCACCCCTTCCCAGGTTCCTGCGATTGATGGCTCTGCCCCTCGGCCCCCCTTGCTTCCCCCACCACCTGCCTGGCTAACAGGCTTGGCTACTTCAATTGCAGGGTTGAGGCGGACTGGGCGTGGCTCAATCTTAGTTGAAATAATTTGCATATTTGCTCCTGATTGGTTGGTGGGCGTGGCTTGTGGGTCTAATGGAGTGAGGGTCAATTTGCATATTACTCTTTTATTAGATTAGATTTTTCTACTCTTCAGCAGTTTCATTCTCTTGGCATGTTTTTCCTCTTCCATCCATTTAAATCCAATCTATTGTTCAAGATCAGTTTTAAATATTAACTCCTCATAAAATCATCAATTAATCCTATATTGAAATGTTATTTTTCTCCTCCAGTCATTAATAAGCACTTGTCAGAGTAATTCATTTGTTAAGAAATCATGTTGCAAAAATTGCAAAAAAAAAATAGAAATCATGTTGCCTCACGGGATCTTTTCTGTGGGCTGCAACTGATTTTCTCTGTTTTGTGTTACATATTTATATTATGTTTCCTCAGTTAATTTGTAAACTTTATAGTTTTATAGTCCTTGTCTACAGGAAGTTTATAATCTTGATGTTTTTTACAGTCATTGATTAACTGTGTTGTTTTCTCTTACAGGCAAATGTTCTGAAAAAGACTGCATGGAAATGGCTTGCCTCACAATGACAGAAATGGAAGGAACATGCACACCTCCTATGCATCAGAATGGAGATATTCCTGGAATTACTGATTCCGTGAAGCAAATAGATCCAGTCCTTCAGGTGTATCTTTATCATTCCCTTGGGAAAACTGAGGGAGATTACCTGAAGTTTTCAACTGGGGAATATGTTGCAGAAGAAATTTGTGTTGCTGCTTCTAAAGCCTGTGGTAACTATTAAAAATATTTTTTCTGTTTATTAATAGATGATTTCTTTAATTATGCTACTTTAATACAGCATACATGTAGAACATGCATAAAACATGAGAACATCACTAGAATAGAATTTAAGGCAAATGTGCCCTCATCTAGTCCTATAAACTGAATTTTTGTGTTCCCCTTCAAATTTATGTTGAAATCTATTCCCCCAGTGTGATGATATTTGGAGGTAAGGCCTTTGGGAAGTGATTAGGTCATCAGGGGGGGGTCCTTCATCAGTGGGATTAGTACCCTTATAAAAGAGACTCCAGAGAGCATCTTTGCCCCTTCAGTCATGTGAGGGCATAGTAAGAGGATGAATCAGAAGATGAACCATCTATGAACCAGGAGTGAGTCCTTATTAGAACCTGAATCTTCCAGTGCCTCATTTTGTACTTTCTGGCTTCTAGAATGATGAGAAATGTCTGTTGTTTATAAGCCACCAAGTCAATGGTATTTTAGTTATAGCATTCCAAATGGATTAAGACAAAAATTGGTACTGAGAAATGGAGGAGGGGGCAAGATGTTGTAACAGATACCTAAAAAAGTGGAAGTGCCTTTGAAATTGCATAATGGGTAATGGAAGAGTTTCGAGTACATGCTAGAAAAAGCCTTCATTTTGTGCAGTCTGGTGAGGACTCAGAAAGAAAAGAAGAGAGCTGTAAAGAAAGCTTCAATCTTCTTACAGAATCTAATCTAATAAAAGCATAATATTGAAATTGACCATTTCTTCAGGATGCCTAAGCCACGCCCGCCATCCAATCAGAGTGGCTGTATGCAAATTAACCCAACCAAGATGGAGGCCAGCACTCACAAAGCTGAGTAAACAGTCAGTTTCCGTTTCAGCAGGAGTAAAACTGTCTACCGGCCAGCTCAGCTTCTCTAGGCTCCAGGCAACAACATATTTGCAACACTGTCTCAATTATAGAAGCCTCGGGCCTGACTACTAAGGCAACATTCTTTCAATTTTAGAAGCCACGAGCTGAAGCAGACAGGAGGCTTCCTTACCTGCCTAGGCCTCGGCTTAAAGGAACAGTGTATCAATTATAGAAGATAAATAAACCCCTGAAACCTGCTTCCAGCCAGCCTTGCTGGGACATTGCGTCAGTGGTAGCTATGGGCAGCCTGAAAGCCTGAAAACAGCCCTCAGCCTGTCACCCATGCTGGCCACACCCCAATGGGGGTGAGGGTCCCCATTGGGGGGCTTGGCCAGCCTGCAGACAGCCATCAGCTCCTCACCCAGGCTGGCCAGGTACCCCAGTAGGGACCCAAAACCTGAAGGGACTGTGGACAGCCTGAAAGCCTGAAAACGGCCCTCAAACCTGCACCCAGGCTGGCCACACCCCAATGGGGTGAGGGTCCACACTGGGGGCTTGGCCAGCCTGTAAACAGTAATCAACCCCTCACTCAGGCTGACCAGGCACGCCAGCAGGTGGACATCCCCAGCGGGGTCCCAGACTGCGAGAGGGCACAGGTCGGGCTGAGGGACCTCCTGAGTGCACAGATTTTTTTGCACCGGGCCCCTAGTACTTAATAATCATGAACAGAATGCTGGCAGAAATATGGATAGTAAATGGCTGTTCTGATTATGTCTTAGATGCAGATGAGCAACATGTTATTGGAATCTGGAGGAAAAGTGATCCTTATTGTAAGGTGCCAAAGAACTTTCCTGAGTTGTGTTTATATTTTACTGTTTTGTGGAAGGTAGAGTTTTGTGAGCAATGAAATTGGATATTTACCTAAGCACACAGTTCAAAGTGTGGTTGACAAATCTTGACTGCTGCTTACAGTAAAGTGTTTGAGAAATGATTTAAAGATGAAATTGTTAAAACGACAGCAAGACTTGAAGATTTGGAAAAGTCTCAATCTGTCTTGTAAAAAATGAGTAAGTGGTGTCTAAAGAAAACACTATTTGATAATTAGTGTGGATCAGCCATAGCAACAAGTGCCAGGAGCTATTTCCTAAGACAATAGAAGGATGATACTAAAGGCAATTTAGAAATCATCTGGGCTGCCCCTTCTTTTACAAGGGCCTGATAGCAGAACAATTTCAAAGGAGGAATGCCAAATCTTAGAGACCTCCTGCTTGCTTCCTGGTGCTGCCTCATATTGAGGGTTCCTCTGGTGCTCTGCAGTGCTGATGACTCAGCTGCCCAGGTTTAGCTCTGGTAGTCCTCAGTGCAGCAGCTGCCCCTCTGTAGGTTGCATGCTGCAAACTTTGGTAGAGTAAGTTGTTTCTACCACCTGAGAATGCCCAGGCCCAGGGGCATGGCTGCCTCCACCTAGATTTCAAAGGATGGAGTCATCCAAATCCATGGGTCAGTGCTGCTAGAGCCTTGGGGGCCCAAACTCTGCCAGGCCTAGGAATTACAATTTGTCTCTTAAATTTGTAACAATCTAATTTGAATTAATACAACCTTAGCTTTAATAGAAGGCAAAACTTTGCTTATATATACACCTCTGTACTTTCTCATTTATGATACTGTTTTACTAATTATATCTTTATGCATTGTGTGCCCAATGCATAAATCTAATTTATAAATCTAAGTATAAATTAGATTTATAATTATTGGTTTATGCATTTGTCTTTTAAATCACCGAGGTAAAAAGAAGAATTATAATAAAAATCTAATAATACTGGTTTTTATATTTACCTGTGTAGTTAACCTTAATCAGAGTTCTTTTTCATTACTTTGAGTTGCTCTCTAATATCTCATCATTTCCACCCAGAGTTATTCCACAAGAAATAACTCTTTGAGCTTTTGTTTATCTGAGAATGTTTTACTTCCTTCTTTGTTTTTGAAGTATAATTTTGCAAATACAGAATTCTTGTTTGAGAGTTTTCTCTTTGAATACTTTAAGTATGTCATTCCATTGCCTTATGACCAACAATTGGCTTTGAGTCTTACTGAGGATTCTTAATCAAGAATTTCTTGTATGTAATGAATCACTTCTCTCTTGCTGTTTTCAAGGTTCTCTATTGTTGGCTTTTGATAGTTTGACTTTAGTGTGTTTTGGTCTATATAACTTTGCATTTGTCTACCTTAGAACTCACTGATCTTCACGGATTTGTGTATCTGTGGGTTTCATCAAATTTGGGGAGGTTTTACTCTGACTGGTTTGGCTCAGTGGATAGAACATTGGCCCTCAACTGAAGGGTCAAGGGTTTGATTCAGGTTAAGGGCATACATTTTGGTTGCAGGTTCTATCCCCAGTAGCAGGCATGCCGATGGAAGCTGATAGATGTTTCTATCTATCCCTCTCCCTTCCTCTAAAAAATCAATAAAAATATTTTTAAAAATACTTTTTAAAAGTTAAAAAATTTTAGACTTGTGCCATTGTTTCTCTAAATATTCTTTTGTGTCGTTCTCTATTTTATCTTCCTCTGGGACTCCCATATTATACTCTGTATAATTTCAGTCCTCTGAAATTTGTTGACTGTCTTGTGATTCAGATTATCAGGCAAGTTTTAAAAAATGTTTTACATACACTTGAAACATCTGGGTATAGTGTTCTCTAAATTTAAACTGACTTTAAGGTGGTTAATAGTTTAAAATGTTTGTGTCCTTTTATTTTTTGCCTTCTCCCATGTTTATAGATTTTGAATTTGTCTGTTTCTATTCTGGTTCCATTTACTTTTGCTTCATATATTTTGAAACCTTGTTATTAGTTGAACACAAATTTAATATTTTTTTGTCTTTATGTTAAATTGAAGTGTTCTCTTATTACCATGAAGTGTTCCTTTTTACTTTAACTAATACTTCTTTCTTAAAGTTTTTACCAGGTTTCTATTACTTTGTGTTTGCATGATATATCATTTTCCTTCTTTTTAGCTTCAACTTATATATATACTAGGGGCCCGGTGCACGAAATTCGTGCAAGGGTAAATTGGGGTGAGAGTGCAGTGGGGGAGGAGGAGGGCAAGTGGGGAGGTCCCTCAGCCGGACCTGGACTTCATCCAATTTGGGAGCATTCAGGAGAAGTGCTACTGATGGCTTGGACCCACTGCACCTGGTTCTCTGCTCTCTGCCAGGCCTGTCTGCTCCACACTACGGAGATGGGCAAGCAGGTGCTGCTGGGCGATGCCTGCGGGGTCCTTGATGGCTCCAGCCCCCTCATCCCCTCCTTGGCAGCCATGGCCCCAGCCCAGCATAGGCCAGGACAGCGGCTGGGATTCCCGAGTGGGTCTGTCTGGCTACGGCTCCTCGTTCCCAGGTCCGCTGCCCTGCCGGTCCAGGGTCGGCTGGGGCAGCGGCTGGGATTCCTGGGTGGGTCTGGGTGGCCATGCCCACCCGGTTCCCAGGTCTGCTGCCCTGCCAGTCTAGGGTCGGCCAGGGCAGCGGCTGGGATTCCCGGGTGGGTCTGGGTGGCCACGCCCCCCCTTCCCAGGTCCGCTGCCCTGCCAGTCCAGGGTCAGCCAGGGCAGTGGCTGGGATTCCCGGGTGGGTCTGGGTGGCCACACTCACCCAGTTCCCAGGTCCGTGGCCCTGCCGGTCCAGGGTCGGCCAGGGCAGCGGCTGGGATTCCCAGGTGGGTCTGGGTGGCCACGTGCCCCCCCTTCCCAGGTCCGTCAGCCCTGCTGCCTGAAATTGATCGCGGCTCGCTCCTCCCACCCCCCACCCCGCCCCTCCACTGTGGCCTGCAAGAAGGCAACAGATGGCGAAGGTGGGGGACGCAGGGAGGCAACTGTGTCCGCCATTGCTGCCATGGGTGCTTTCCGGTGGAGGTGCAGGGCTGCAGGCGGCTCGCTCCTCCCACCCCCCACCCCTCCCCTCCCATGTGGCCTGCAGGAAGGCAACAGATGGCGGCGGACACAGGGAGGCGGGCCTCCCTGTGTCCGCCGCCGCCATCTTGGCTGGGTTAATTTGCATACCGCTGCTCTGATTGGATGGTGGGCGTGGCTTACCCTGTCTCGGAGAAACGGTTAATTTTACTATTTTGCTTTTATTAGTTTAGATCCTTGTAATTAAACTATATCTTTTAAATAGCACAAAGTCCTTTTTATAATCCAGAATCATAGGCTGTGTCTTTTAATTGGCTTGTTTACATTTATATATAATGTAATGTAATTACTAATATAATTGTGTTTAAATCTATTATCTTGCTATTTGCATTGTTTCATTTGTTTTTTTATTTTCCTTTTTTAAAATATATTTTTTATTGTTGATATTATTACAGATATCTTTCTATTTTACTTTTTTCCTAATATTTTTAAAGGTCAATCAAGTATTCTTTTTTAAACTTATAGCTTCCATTAGTTTTTTTGTTACAGTTTTTATATTATTCTATTAGTGGTTACACACTAATAGGATTTTTGCTCAAGGTGGGCTAGAATGATTAGATATCACCTGGTGGCAAGTAGGGAAAAGGAGTTTGATGATATATCAAAGATGGGGAATTCTTGCTAAAGGGACTTACCAGGATTCTTGCTAAAATTGGAGTTTGTGAAGAAGTACATGTGGTCCTTGTTGGACAGTGGTTTCAGAGGAGCCTAACTAAAATTTGATCCAGACAAGAAAGAAACCATAAACAAAACAACAAGGAAGCCCACTGCATAGGAGAACTTATTTGCCAATGTTACATCCAATAAGGATTTAATCTCCAAAATTTATAGGGAACTCATACAACTTAACAAAAGGAAGATAAACAGTCCAATAAAAAAAAATGAGCAAAGGGTCTAAATAGACACTTTTTGAAAGTGGACATACAGAAGGCCAAAGAGGCATATGAAAACATGCTCAAAGCCACTAATCATCTGAGAGATGCAAATCAAAATGACAGTGAGGTACCATCTCACACCTGTCTGAATGGCTGTCATCAACAAATCAACAAACAAGTGCTGGTGAGGATGTGGAGAAAAAGAAACATTCGTGAACTGCTGGTGGGAATGCAGACTGATGCAGCCATTGTAGAGGACAGTATGGAGTTTCCTCAAAAAATTAAAAATGGAACTCCCATTTGACCCAGTAATCCCACTTCTAGGGATATATCCCAGGGAATTAGAAACACCAATCAGAAAGCATATATGCATCCCTATGTTCATAGCAGCACAGTTCACCATAGCTAAGATTTGGAAACAGTCTTAGTGCCCATCAGCAAATGAATGAATTAGAAGACTGTGGTACATCTACATAATGGAATACTATGCTGCTGTAAAAAAAGAAGGAACTCTTACCATTTTCAAGAGCATGGATGCACCTGGAGAGCATTATGCTAAGCGAAATAAGTCAGTCGGAGAAAGATAAGTATCACATGATCTCACTCATGTGGAATATAATGAACAACATAAACTGATAGACAAAAATAGATCCAGAGACCAAGCAGCATGGAACAGAACATCAAATCTCAGAGGGAAGGTAGGAAAGGGTGGGAGTGAGGGGGTAAGAGATCAACCAAAGGACATGTATGCATGTGTATAAGCATAATCAATGGACACAGACAATAGGGGGGTGAAGGCCTGTGCTGGGGGTTGGGTTGGACGGGGAGAGATCAGTGGGGCGTGGGGAAAGGAGACATATGCAATACTTTCAACAATAAAGAATTTTAAAAGAATCTTTATCAACTCTCCCCTTCTATGTTTTCTTGGGTCTTCACTATCATACTTATTCTCTTGAATTATAATTTTCAAAAGGTTTCTCTGTACCATATACTACACTGTGAGATACTTCAAGCTAGTAGTATATGCAGTGAACAGAGACATGGGATGCTAACTACTTGATTATATGTTATTTGAAAGTTCAAGTTTAAAATATTTTTCCAATTCAGAATTTGTGTGGATCAAAATAATATTCAGATGAAATAACTATGTGTTATCTACTTATTGTTATTTTAAAATTTAGAAATTTCAAGTCATTATTCTCTAGTTTCAAGATAACTTACACGGTGAACCCTTATTTTGGTACATATAAGTCTCTTTTTTCTCCTCTTTCACCTTTTTCTTTTTGACCTGAGGGCTGACTGTTTTTATTTAATAAATTCTTTGAAAAAGTTTCTTGTTCACTGTACTCTTACCTTCCTTTTTTCTTAGTTCCATCCTGTTAACTTTCATTTTCTTAGTTCCATCCTGTTACATTCCATTCATAATCTCTTATGATCCTTTTATACTTTTCTCCATGATCATATAACTACATAATGGACACACTATGTCACTTTCTCCCATAAACAGTCATTAGGATTTTGAAGCTGTTATTTTATAAAATGGAATCATATTATATAGTCTTGTGTGTTTTTTTGCTTTTTAAAATGAATATATACATTGTGAAAAATCTGTTTAAGCCAACTGCTTTTGCACTAGCTCATTCTTTTATTTAATTTCATAACAGACCATGGCATGGATTTTACTACCCTAATTTTTTCTTCTGCTCTTGAATTTACATTTTCTTATTAACTGCACTTTTAGGAATACATAGAAGAGATTGCTGGATTTAAAGGTTTTAACCATTTTTGACTGATACTGATTTCTCAAATTTATATTAATACTAGGGGCCCGGTGCACAAAAATTTGTGCACTCGGGGTGGAGGGAGTCCCTCAGCCCGGCCTGTGCCCTCTCACAGTCTGGGACCCCTCAGTGGATGTCCTATGATGGCCCCAGTCTGCCAGGCGCCTTGTGTGTGTATGTGTGTGTGTGTGTCACCACTGGAGACCTGCCCCCAGCCGCATCTGAGGCTCGGA
>PVJC01018520.1:0-31248 GCA_004026665.1 Murina feae | reverse complement strand
AGATTTCTTATTCACTTGATTTTTAGGTTCACTTGTTGATAGATATGCATTTGTTGTTCATAATTTTTATCTTTACTTTTTCTTCATCCTCTTCTCAAAGGATACCTTTCAGCATTTCATATAATACTGGTTGGGTGGTGATGAACTCCTTTAGCTTTTTTTTGTCTGTGAAGCTCTTTATCCGACCTTCAATTCTGAAGGATAGCCTTGCTGGGTAAAGTAATTTTGGCTGTAGGTTCTTGCTGTTCATCACCTTGAATATTTCTTGCCACCCCCTTCTGGCCTGCAGAGTTTCTGTTGAGAAATCAGCTGACAGTCGTATGGGTGCCCCCTTGTAGATAACTAACTTCTTTTCTCTTGCAGCTTTTAAGATTCTCTCCTTGTCTTTTGCTCTTGGCATTTTAATAATGATGTGTCTTGGTGTGGTCCTTCTTAGGTTCCTTTTGTTTGGAGTTCTCTGTGCTTCCTGGACTTGAAAGTCCATTTCTTTCACCAGGTGAGAGAAGTTTTCTGTCATTATTTCTTCAAATAGGTTTTCAATATCTTGCTCTTTCTCTTCTTCTGGTACCCCTATAATTCTGATGTTGGTACGTTTGAAGTTGTCCCAGAGACTTCTTACACTATCTTCATACTTTTTGATTTTTCGTTTGTTTGTTTGTTTTTTTGTTTGGGCTTTTTTGGCTGGGTGGGTTTTGCTTCATACTTCATATCTTTGACTTGATTCTTGCGATCCTCTCTGTCTGCTGTTGGATCTCTGTATATTATTCTTTATTTCAGTCAGTGTATGCTTAATTTCTAGCTGGTTCTTTTTCATATGCTCAAGGGTCTCACTAAATTTATCAGCAGTCTCTAGAAACTTCTTGAAAAACCTAATAACCGTGGTTTTGAACTCTATATCCAGTCGTTTGCGTTCCTCCATTTCTGTCTTTTGTGGCCTGTTTCTTAGCCTCTGCATTTTGGCTTTCTGTGCTGGGTGTCCTATGTAAGGCCCAGTGATTCAGCCTCCCCAATCACCTGGGGTGGCTACTCTTGTTGTATGCCTTTGAAGGCTGGGTGCACAGTCTTGTTGTAGTTATCACTGGAAGGTATCACTGGGGGGAAATGACCTGCAGGCCTTTCTCCTCGTTGTTTGGAGTTTGGATCTATTGGAGTTCTGTCTCAGCTGCAGACCCTTAGGTTGTGCTGCAGGGAGGCAGGCGAACAGCTTGGGCGGGGTTGTAGGTTCTCAGTCCCGGAATCTCCGCGTAAGTAATAGCTGCGAATAGCACTCCTAGAACGCCTCTGGTCTTTCACCGCCCCGTTGCCCTACAGCCCGCGTCGCATTCAGTGTGACCCGGGAGTTTATAATCTTCTGAGCCTCGGACCTGATCACCGCTGCCACTCCTTTTCACCCGCCCTGCCGCGCGCTGCGCCGCCGCCTCCGTTTCGCATCCGTACCTTGGGCGCCAGGAGCTTCTGTTCAGTCTCAGAGCACTCCTCTTGCTTTCTAGGTGTACCGGTTCCCCTCCCTTGGTTCTGGAGGATGGCCATTTATCTGTATGGTTGTATTTCTATAATATAGGTGTGGAGGCTGTGCACTTAGGTATATACCTCATGCTGCCATCTTGGTTTCCTCCCTGCCTCTTCTTTAGAAACTGAAGTTGTAACAGAACCTCTGAGTATCTGTTCTTAATATATTGGTCATTCACTCAGGCTTAGCCATAAGTAGACGTCTACTAGGGAAGACTGTCCAAAAAAACCCACAAACTTTTAATAGAGAAACCCAGCAGATGACTGCTGTATCAAAGCATGCCCACCCCTTCCTATACATGAGGACAGAAATGCTAGAGGCAGTCACCCAATCTTTAGAAGCTCAAGTCAGATAGATACAGCTTTAATAGTTGGTCCCAATGCCAAATGAATGGAAGAATCTTCAAAAAATATTTGGTGCCATTGTTACCAGTGCGGAGAGGAATTCTTGCAAAAATAGAATTTTCTGAGGCTCTGAAGGGAGAATTGATGATTTTTATTTGCATGTAATTAAATCCTTGAGTTTCCAAGATCCCATTTTCCCCAATCCCACCATAGAGGTCCCATTTTGCATTTTTAAAAAACGTATTTTTATTGATTTCAGAGAGGAAGAAAGAGGGAGAGAGACATAGAAACATCAGTGATAAGAGAGATTCATTGATCGGCTGCCTCCTGCACACCCCCTACTGGGGATTAAGCCAGCAACCTGGGCATGTGCCCTGATCAGGAATTGAACTGTGACCTCTTAGTTCAAAGGTCGACACTCAACCCCAGAGACATGCTGTCTGGGCCCATTTTGTTTTTTTTTAATATATATTTTATTGATTTTTTACAGAGAGGAAGGGAGAGGGAGAGTCAGAAACATCGATGAGAGAGAAACATCGATCAGCTGCCAAGCTACATGCCCTTGACCAGAATCGAACCTGGGACCTTTCAGTCCGCAGACCGATACTCTATCCACTGAGCCAAACCGGTCAGGGCCCATTTTATTTTTAACAGAGCTGAAATAAAAGCCAGTGTCCAGAGCTTCATTCCATGTCTTCATAGTCTAATACAGCATCAAGCCAGCTTGATTCATACTCCCAGCTGCGGTCCATCAGTCCTGCATGTGGGGTCCGCAGGGCCACATGGCTATGGAGAAAACACAGGTGAATACAAGGAAGCAGGAACAAGAGAGCCCAGGAACCCAGAGCAACAAGAGAGAATTCCTTTGTTTAAGGGATTATGTATTCCCAAATTTTTGTGGGTTTACAGTGGCCCTGATCATTCTGGCCAATGATCTTTGTTTTCAGGTTTGACTGACAAATACCTTCCCTAGGTCACCCCAACTTTACTGCACGTGGGCCCATCTCCCTTTGTTGGACCCCCTCCCCAGTGATCTGTGGGGAACCGGCCAGGGGTTCCCTGGGGAGTGTGACATTGCAGCTTCCTGGTGAAGCTGCCCACATGACATGTCTCTAATGTCTGGCCTTTCCTTTGGCCTTTTTCTATTATTAATAACTAGCTAATTACAACAATATCACCATCACTTTTCCTTCAGGAAGGGAAGCCTGTGACTCCAGAGTGCTCCAGGCTTTGCTTCTTTAGTCAGGGTGCAGTGGTGGCAGTCTGACCAGAAGGCAGGCTCAGACACACAGCACCCAGAATGGGCTGGTGGGCTCACAGCCCTGTTTATCTGAAGAGTTCACACAAACACATTCACTTATTCCTACCAAACTCAAGGGACACCATCACAGAGATATAACACTGGGAACAAACGAAAGGCAGCAGAATTCTGGATCTATTTCTATGCTTTTGACAAAATAATAAAACTTTAGGCCAGTAATACGTCATTATCGAAGTAACTAGTTTTTCTGACACTCATTTCTCCTCTGTAAAATTTAAACTGGTTGATTTGATTAAAACATAAATAAGGGAAATTGTATCCCATTTCATGTTCAGAAACCAAAATGAAATAGGGATGCTTTATGTTACTTTCTAAATACATATCATTAACAACCATGTCCTACATGAACTCTAAGGGCTGTGGTCAGTGGAAGACAATGAAATCTGGTAAATAAAGTGTGTGTGCAGAACAGCTGCGGCACTGGTAGAACAGGAAACCAGTCCTGTCCAGTCAGCGGCAGAGCACCAGGCATGCGATGGGAGTGGCAGTGCCCCTCGGCCTGGCGAGCTCCCCAGCCCAGACCTGATGACCCCTGGGGCTCACGGCCTGAGACCAGTCAGTGGTGTTAACCAGCTCCCAAGGTCAACCTCAGGCTCTGCCGTTTAAAACCACTGTGGCCGGCTGTGAAACAGCATTTTTCTGAGGAAGCCTAGGGGACTATGCATGGTCCATGATCAGCAAACTTGAGGATCCAAACTCACAAGAAACTTCTATTTGAGTGTTAGGTTATAGAGTGTGAGAAAACTGTTCCCCTTTTCACGCTCATATTTTGGTTTCTGGGGAAAGGATATCAAAGATTTAAATTAACTTCTTGTTTAGTAAACAAAAAACCTTTTCATCAAAAACAAAAAGAATAAAGGTAAGCCACAGGCCAAGATGTAGCAACGGTCACTCCCTTTCCAGAGTCCCTTTCCTGTGTTTCCCGGCTGCATGAACCACAAATGTTCCCTCTGGTAAGTGTCCAGCCCCACAGCCCAGGGAGGAGGATGAACGCCAGGGGGGAAAACAGCGCTGAGGAGCCTCCCAGGGGTCTCTGTCTACATTTATTTCTTACCTTTTATTTACTTCTTAAATTTTATTTTTATAATAAAATACAATGTATTTCTGCATGTGGTTTGTATCACAAAATTCAGACTGGAGCACTCAGACCAGAAGCATATCTTTGTCTCTACGCAACTCTTAGCTGGGCATGGCCTGAATCAACCTGATTTGACCTCCCCAATAGGCCCCGTTGGGAAATTTTTATCTCTGAGCAAGGAATTTCTGCTTGTAAAAAAATGAACTGTGGAGCCAGAGCAGTGTAGACAGGTAATCATTACAAAAAAAGACTATACGATGAAAGCTGAGCTTTTGAATATTTTCGTAAATTAGAAGTCCGGGTTAAATTTCACATGGCTATCTGCACCCAGCTTTCACAATGTCTTGTCATAAAACATTTGTGCTGATGGTGAATTCCAAATAGAGTTGCACAAATAAATACTGAATCCATGTCCAGACCAAAACCAAAGTCCTAAAGCCAAACTGCTTTACATTAGATAAATTTTGAAAATAATCACTATTGCTTTCATGCTTAGTGGCTGACCCTAAGGAAAACAATATTGATTTAGGATGAAAGGCCTAGGAGGATAAAAAAAAACCCAACACATGGATGTGCTTATTTTTACTCCATTCCACCAAAACTCTGAAGTGGCCAAATAACCTACATGTACAACTGTCCTTGCCTGAAAAGCAGTCTTCGCCCACAGCTGCCCTGGGACCTGTGCTCACCTTCTCCATCCTGCAGCATTCAAGTGACTGCCTGCCTGACACATCCTGGCTCTGAAACATCGTTCCTCAAATCACAAGTCTCTAGGTTTCCCTGTAGAACAGAACTCCTTCCATGACAATTTTTGGAGCACTGTCTCCAGGCGGTTATACAGAACTACTTACGAGTGGAACAAGAGGTTGTCGCTGGAGGAAGGGTTTGGGCAGCGTCCAGGGGATGCACACTGTGAGGGCAGCCTGCGTTTGCCGCAGAGCACCAGATGCTTTGTCTGCACCCCCCACCTTTACAATCCGGGGCTTGTCTGCAAGGAGCCCTCAAATCTCTCAAGAATGAAGACTTCGGTGCTATACAGCTAATCCTCAAGAGGGAACTTTTCAAGATGGTGGTGCTTAAAAGCAGAAGAAAAAAAAAAGACGGACACAAAGCAATGCATATAGTATGATCCCTCTGTGTTTAATAGAAGAAAAAAAAAACTTGCACACATACTTCCATATGCACCAAACATTTGTAAAATCTGGGAGTCAACTGGCAGAGGTCAGCCATTCTTCCTCTCCAGGGAGGCTTTTTCCCTTACAGACACTCTTATATTTTTCTCTAAATCATAGACATGGATTGCTTTTATGTATTTTTAAAATTTGTATTGTTTATAAAGGTGATACAAGATGGCGGGGAAGGACCTTCTGCCCTTGTTTCCGAAAAGTTCATAGAACTACAAGGAAAGAACAGAAACATAAACTTCAGAAACCACGTCCAGTCAGCAACTTCCCACCCACCACATGAAGCTGGACGCGGGTGGGAGCAGTAACGTGGCACAGTGGTCAGAGCCTGGGGAGTGTCCAGAGCAGAGGACGCAGGGAGGGGCAGGGACAGGCTGAAGGGGGAGGATTTCACAGCTGGGCTCCTGGGCCCCTGGGAACCCTCCCCACACTCCAACAGGTTGAGCAGTCTTGTTGAGAGACACTGAACCGTTCTAGAGGAAAGTAGCTGGGGGTCAAGGAAACAGCCACAGGACACCCTCTGGTGGCCGCCCAGAGTGGAGCCCAGCAGTCAGTGACCTTGCTCTGCACCTGGAGCTCGCTTCGCTTGGGGAATGTCAGTGTGAGCCCGCATCTGAGAGCCTCCAATGTAAGGGGACGTGGAGGAGAAAGCTTTACTCCACATTTACTTCTGCACGGAGAGGAGGGAAGACCCTACATCTGAGAAGCAAGAACGGGATGCTACAACCAACAGAAAGGTTGAGAAATTAAAAATGCAACTTGCCAAAATAAAAGTGAGTGAAAGGGTTATAAGACAACGTCCGAGAAATCTCCCAGAAGGTAGGAAAGGAGGAGAGAAAGTGTAAGAAAATGATAAGATCAATCCAGGAAGCTTAACACATGACTAAGAGGGACTTCCTTCCAGGAAAGGATAAGAGAGAATGGTAGAGAAATTATCAAATAAATCACCACACCCAAGACCACCAAGTTCCCCACACAATGATTTTTTTAACTTGACCTCAGCTTTATTATTTGTTTAAAACTATACATTTCCTTATTGTTTACTGAGTTGAAATTCACATACCTTGCCCCTTTTAAAGTATACCCTCAGTGGTCTTTAGTACATTTAGTGTTGTGCAACCATCACTTCTATCTAATTTCAAAACATTTCCATCACTCCAAAAGGAAATCCTGTACCCATTAAGCAGTCTCCACCACATGTGCCTCCCTACCTCCCTGGCAAACACCAGTCTGCTTTGTGTCTAAACAGCTTTACCAATTACAGATACCACTAGAGGCCCGGTGCATGGAAATTCATGCACTGGAGGGGGTTCCCTCAGCCTGGCCTGCCCCCTCTCACAGTCCAGGAGCGCTCAGGGCGGGAGGCGACCCAGTAATCAGGGGAAGGCAATGCCCCCATCACACATCTGCTGCTGCCACTGCTGGTAGTTCAAGACTCGGCCAGTCATGGTTATCTGAGCCTCAGGCCAGCCCTGGGCAGCTGGGCAGCTAACAGCCAAGGCTTGCCTGCACCTCAGGCCAGCCCTGGGAAACTGGGGGGCTGAGGGAACTAGGGGACTCCGGAGGCAGGTGCCCTGGTGGGGCTGAGGGGACTGGCGCCACCATCTTGGAGGGCATGACAGCCAATTAGCATATTCCCTCCTAACTGGCTGTGGGTGCTGCCACTGAGGGCATGGCAGACAATTAGCATATTCCCTCCTTATTGGCTGTGGGCACCACCATCTTTGCAACAGCGTGAGCATCAATTAGCATATTCCCTCTTTATTAGATAGGATGTATAAATGAACCATATAGTACCCAGCCTGCTGTGCATGGCTTCCTTTACTTAGCATAATGTTTTAGAGATTCACCCTGTTGTAATATGTGTCAGTACTTTATTCCTTTTTATGGCTGAAATATATTCCACATTTAGTTTATCCACTTATCAGTTGAAAAACATTGGGTTGTCTCCACCTTTTGGCTATGAATTCTCCTGTGAACATTCCTACATTTGAGTACTTGTTTCAATAGTTTTGGGTATATAACTAGGCGTGGAGTGGCGACACCATTTTACATTACCACCAGCCTGCACAAAGTTTCTAGTTTCTCCACATCTTTGTCAATGCTTGTTCTTTTCATATCTTCTTCAGCGAAATGTCTCTCTGAAAATCAATAAACATATCCTTGGGTGAGGATTTTTTTTTTTTAAGGGCAAAGGACCTGAATAGATACCTCTCCGAAAAGGACATACACATGGCCCATAGACATATAAAAAGATGCTCAATGTCCTAATCATCAAAGAAATGCAAATTAAAATCACTTCACACCTATCAGAATGGCTATTATCAATAAATCTATAAACAAGTGTTGGCAAGGGTGTACAGAAAAGGGAACCCTAGTACACTGCTGGTGGGAATGCAGACTGGTGCAGCCACTGTGGAAAAGGGTATGGCGTTTCCTCAAAAAATAAAAATGGAGCCCTAACCGGTTTGGCTCAGTGGATACAGCGTGGGCCTGTGGACTGAAGGGTCCTGGTTTGATTCTGGTCAAGCGCATGTACCTTGGTTGTGGGCACATCCCCAGTGGGAGGTGTGCAGGAGGCGGCTGGTCAATGTTTCTCTCTCATCGATGTTTCTAGCTTTCTATCCCTCTCCCTTCCTCTCTATGGAAAATCAATAAAATATATTTTTAAAAAATGGAACTGTCTTATGACCCGGTGATTACAAGTCCAGGAATATGTCCAAAGAAACTTAAAACTCTAATTTGAAGGACTATATGCACCCATGTGTTCATTGCAGCATTATTTACAATAGCTTAAATTTAGAAGCAGTCCAAGAGCCCATCAGTACATGAGTGGGTAAAAAAGCTGTGGTACATTTACACAATGGAATAATACTCAGCCATGAATGGACCTGGAGAACACTATGCTAAGTGAAATAAGCCAGACAGAGAAAGACAAGTACCATGTGATCTCACTCATATGTGGAATCCAACGATCGACATAAACTAACAAGTTGAATCTGTCATTTTTGCCAGCTTATTGATTGTTTCATTAGCGGGACTGAATCTTGGAGCACCACCACTGCCATTTCCCGTGATGTCAGTATTTATATATTTTTCTAACTTTTAATTTTGACATTATTATATATCCACAGGAAGCTGCAAAGATGGCACAGGAATGCCCCGTGTACCTTTAACCCACTTTCCCCTAATAACATCTTATATAATTATAATATAATAGCAAAACCAGGAATTCAACACATACAACACAGTGAATTTTTAAAGTCACTTCAAGCCAGGCTTAGCCATATGAAACTTCCCAGATCACAGATGAAAAGATCCTAAAAGCTTTGAGAGAGAAAAAAGCCCCAAGCAGAGATCAAGAACTAGAGTGCAAAACAATGGCGCAATGCCTCTACACTTCCGAGGGAAAGCGTTTTTTATCTAGAGTCATAAATGAAGCATGAGAACAGAAGAGACATTTTCAGATGTGCTAAGCCCTAGGCGCTACACAAGATGTCCTTCCCAGTCGGGAACCGGGGAGAGAGGAGGCAGAGAATCCAGGAGACAAGGTTCCAGGGCAGGAGGTGGCTCTAGGAAGTGCCCTGGAGTGAAGACAGCCCTATGGCTACTGGGCCACAGGAGAGCGAGAAGACCAGGCTCCCAGGAAGGGCAGCGCCAGGGAAACAGGAGAGGGATAGCCTGTGGGAGACGATGGCACGCGGCATTGCAGAGAGTGGGTGAAGAGTGTGGAAGGACTCAGCCAGACTTTTAAGAAATAAATAGAGGAAGAGAATGATATTAGTATTACCTATATCTTACAGGGAAAACACTTATATAAGAAAACATAATTCTGGTATTTACGTTTGGCTTGGTAAAGAAGAATAGTAATGTATTTTCAAAATGTTGGAATTTCTGAATGTGCTTTTAACCATAAATGACAATATAGCTGTATTGGGGAAGTGGGGGAGGAAGAGAAGCTGTAAGAGAGATAAAATAATCCACCACCATGGGAAGTCAACAGACCGCATCTAAAATTATTGAATCAACGAAAAAGCAGAATATGCCTATTTATTTAGAAATCTAGCAGTAACTGGCAGAAACAGCCAACAGTTTAGAGTCCTCTCAGAAGGGGCAAACCTTGCAGTGCAGAAGGGGTAAGAGTGTTTGTTTTTGTCATAAAAACTCTATTTTGCCTTAAGCTTTATGCATAAAATAGTCTAATAAAATAAAAGCGAGTGATTTCATGTTGGATTGGAAGTACTATTATCAAACAAAAAGCATACCCACACAATAATAAAACAGAGTGAAACACAGCTCTGCACATCCTTTATGGAGGAGGCCTTCTCTAAAGGTTTTATAATTTGAGAGATATTGAAAGAGATGGTACATTCTACTTTTGAAAACGGAAAAATGAAAACTCCGGTTTGGGACGTGCTGTCAGGCTAAGAGGATAGCAGTGGCTCCCCCTGAGGACAGGTCTGAATGGGGAGAAGGGACCCCGGCCCTCGGCACTTGGGTCGCTGGTCCCGGATGGCAGGACAGACGAGGTGCAGCCGAGGACAGAGCTTGGTCTCCTGACCAATTCTGCCTCTGCCTGGAGAGCTCACGGTCCTGTCAACCACACACGTCACCGTTGGGGGTGGACGCCCCTGCTCTAGCGTGTGCAGATTTGCGCAGTGATGAGGGGAAGAGAGGGGTCCATGGCAACAGCATCTGAAATGGCAGATGGTAACCAGCTATGTGTGAAGGGACTGGTGGTGAAGACTGTTATTTAAGAGGCATGGGAGGGAAACAGGCAGTGATCTGAAAAGAGAAAAGCTATTTAGTGCTTTCCCAAGAACTGGCAAGGAAGAGCTGGGAGCTGTTGCTAAGGAGAAAACAGACAAAGACACAAGAACCATCTGACTAAACGCTGGCAGGGGGGCAGCTGGGCTGTGGGCAGGGCCGGCTCCCAGGACCCTGCTCGGCAATCGGGATGATGAAGTGGCAGCTTCATGGCCCCTGTCCTCCTCCTCTTAGAGGTCTTCTTCCTCTGGGTCTCACTCTGCAACAGGGGAGCTCCTTCTGCACCTCGTCGAGCTTCCTGTCCTGGGGTCACCACGGAGGGGCCTGGCGGAGGCTGTGAGCAGGCAGGAGGCGGATTCCAGCAGATTCCACACCTCTCCCAGACTGGGCCCTTGAATCGTATTCAGGACTTGCTTCTTTCTTCCTTTCTTTATTTCCTCTTTGATTTTTTGGGCATCTGATTAAAGATTGAGGCAGTTTAGCTCTACTGTATGAGGAAATTGAATGTGGCAGAGTCCACCCACAACTCAAACTGACACCATCCCACACACCACACTGCCCACACACACCGTGCTCACCCAGCGGTCACCTTAGCAGTGCATCCATGGAAGGAAGGAGAATTAGCCGCAGACCATGACCTTGGTTTCAAGGTAAAGGTGTATGGCAAACCTAAACCTCAGTGACTTAAGAAAAATCAGGAAGAAGTTCTTAAAGAAGCCTGAACCCCATGGCTGTCGTTTGCTGACTGAGGCACCAAACACATACCCTGGTGCTGCAGACAGACAGGCCGCGGGCCGCGGGTCCCAGAGCAGCACAGCAGAGGAAGTCAACAGGGTGAGGAGTTTCCAGGCAGGAGTGTAAGGATCCCATAAACAGAAGGCAGCAGGAAACTTTGACTTTCGTATGAAATATGAAGATCACTGCTGACCATTAAGTGTCAAATCCATGTTGACAATCCAGCCACTGCTGGCCTAGGGAACCAAGGGGTGCTTGGGTAGCTCAAGGAGATGCTTTTGTCACTAAAAGGAGACGGCCAGCGGCAGGTGCATGGCCGGGGGCTGGCTTGCAGGGAGTGAGGAGGTGGGCCCACTTTCTCCTCTCAGCGCTGGCGCCAGGGCACAGAGTAGTCTTTATAAGAACATGTGCAAATATTCAAATCCCACTCCAAATGAAACAATCCTCCCGTTACCCGGCCTTTCAGACTGCTTGGACCTACTAATGAAAGCTCTGTCCGCTGCACAGGCTGGAGGAGAAGTAAGCAAGTACCTCATTAGAGACAAGATGGCAAGTACCCAGGTTCCCCTTGAAAGCAAATCCTGCCATGAAACAAGGAGGACAGACCTAGTGATTTTTTTCTCACCACGGAAGACACTGTGGAGCACAGGGGTGGAGACTCGCACGCAGCTCCCGCACATAAGCCAATTCCGCACCACACATCATGCACACAGTTAGTAAGCTAGAGAGCGGTTCTCAACCTGTGGGTCGCGACCCCGTTGGCAGTCGTACGACCCTTTCACAGGGGTCCCCTAAGACCATCCTGCATATCAGACATTTACATTACGATTCATAACAGGAGCAACATTACAGTGATGAAGTGGCAACGAAAATAATTTTATGGTTGGGTCACAACATGAGGAACTGTATTTAGAGGGTTGAGAACCACTGTGCTAGAGTCTCAACCAGGTTAAAGAATATGTAGTTACCGCCGTTCAGCATGAGACGCAGGTGCAGGCCCCGTTAGCTCACAGCGCTTTCAGGATTTTCAATTATCCACTCAATAGCAGCCCACCCCTGGAGCAACACAGAAGGGTTTCAACATGGTGTAAGAGCTCTGCCTCCTACTGACACTGGCGCCCCTCATCCGCACCGCCACCTCCTGAGTGCAGGCGAGGGGAAAGGGCAGCCACCCTCCTGGCCTCCATGCGTTGTCCCAAAGCTCTGGCCCCCCAATCCCAGATGACCTGACTCCCCATCTCCCATCTCCTGTGCCCACCCTCGGCCCACCAGCTCTCCCAGGCATCTCCCCGGCTGACCAGGGATGCTGTCAAATCCTAACTATAGCTACAGGGAGGACTGGTTCTCTACCAGGCCTTCAACACAATAACCTCTAAGATAAGGGAATGAAAGAATTGTATTTGGCTGAACTTACCCTGATTTTTCTCCTATAAGGTCTGAGTTGGCTTTGGCCTCACCCAGTATTGACTTCCTCCTGTGTTTTTTCACAAACCAGAGGGTGCCTGCCTAAACCAGACCCTGCACACACGGGTCAGAAAGGCTGCCTCCCGGCCTCCCCGCCTCCCGCCGGGGCTGCACCAGGGGCACAATGCCTGCAACTTCCAGCACTGCGGCTCTACCTTCCCTGAACCGAGTAAGCGACTGCATCCATTTCTCAAATCTGGATTTTTCTAAACAGTGGGGCAGACTGGATCATCTAGACTAACTGTGAGCAAAAGTGGTTTTCTGACCCTGACCAGGTTGGTTCAGTGGATAGAGCATTGGCCTGTGGACTGAAGGGTCCCAGGTTCGATTCCGGTCAAGGGCATGTACCTTGGTTGCGGGCACATCCCCAGTAGGAGGTGTGCAGGAGGCAGCTGATCGATGTTTCTCTCTCATTGATGTTTCTAACTCTCTATCCCTCTCCCTTCCTCTCTGTACAAAAATCAATAAAATATATATATTTTTTAAAAGTGGTTTTCCATTAGGATCTGACTTAAGCATGGTAGGAAGGGAAGCATCGCTTAGGCAGCAGCTAACTGATGATCAACATGAGGCATCACTTCTGACTGAGACAAAGGGAGAGCAGGGGAGGGATAGCCAGGGTGGGAGCGAAGGGAGGACACCTGGGGAAGGTGGGGGCCTGTGAAGTAAGCTAGGGTGAAAAGCCAGGCCCTGCCCTGGGGAGTGGCAGGCATTACCTTGAACTTGCACACATCCCAGCTCTCTCTTCTGCTGCAGAGGAAGGCAACCTGAACTCCGGAGTAGTCCCTGAGGCTGAGCCCTCCACCCAGGGACGGGGCAGGATGGCCTCCCGGGTGCATCCTTTCTCCTCTCACCTTCACCGAGATCCCTCCCTAGCCCTGCCAGGGGATGCCAGCTGCCTCCAGGGAAAGCTTGCGAATGGAGAGGTGGGGCCAAAGCCACACAATGCCTGTTAGACAGGAAGCCGGGGAAAATCCCGATTACCCTGCCTGACTGACAGGTAAACACACATCATTTAATGTGTGGGGCTGTTTAATAACTGAACCTGTTATTTCAGCTCTTCGCCTCGGCTGGCGGCTTTACCCCGCACTTCTCCCTCAGATGGGCATGCCTCCCTTGCTGCCAGTTTTGAACATAAAAGTGGAACATGATGCAGCAGTACAAGCTCAACTACATAGCAGGCCCCGCACGCATGGACTATGGGACCTCCCATCTCACCCGTGTCTCCTGGCACCTAACAGCCAGAGCACACACAGGGCCAGATGGAGAGCCATACCTTCTTTGCATTGGATGATATTGTGTTGGCCATTAAGCCTTCCAGGTAGCTACCAAGGCTGATCCCCTTCACAGTGATGATGGCTTCCTGTGTGAGCACCGTCCTGCAGAAGAGCAAGAAGCACAAGGCTGAGCGGCCCTAAGAGAGGGGAGGCTCCGCCCGCCCTGACCCTGGAGTTCAACAGGTGGAAGCCTGTGGAAGCTGGGGCGAGACCACGTACATTTCAGGGTTCTTCGGATGGGGGGTGTACACCAACCTCTCGTTCACCGACACAAAGTTTGTGAGTGTGATCTTAAAAAAAGGAACAATGGCTTTAGGTTCTACTTCTCTTCCGTTTCTTCCCAAACCAACCGCCCGTCCTCTTCCGCCCCCCGAACAGCACCCACTGGAGCCAGAACAGAAGAAACGTTTTGGCCCAGAAAGCAGCACCGTATTAAGTCCCAGGGAAACTGGGTCCTGGCTGCTTCACTGGCTTCTCTCTACCCAAACCTGAGCGGGGCCTGGCCTTCCAGGGACGGTAGCCCCAACTTTTTGAAAGTTTGCGTATGCTACTTTGCTTTTAGGAAAGACCTGCATCAGTCCCTGTTTTTGCTAACGGATGGAAATTTGAAGAGGATCTTTGCTTTTATGAAAAAAAGGTGATGAGCAAAAACAGCGCTCAGGAGCCATGCTCAGCATCGCAGCAGCAAGCGCCGGCCGGAGCTGCGAACCGTGAGCACCTGCGCTTGATCTCCATTTATTTTGCGCATCGTTACCAAGACGTGTCCTAACGGAACTGCTTCTTCACTGCACACCATTTTGGCTTACCTAAGGTTTTATAGGAACACTTCACTTTTGGATAGTGAGGAAACTTCCAAACCCTCGGCCAAAAAGGGACAAAATATTCCTGGGTTGGCATGCAGGGAAACGAGGGGGAGGCTTCTCGCCCCCCAGGGGCAGGCTCTGGCTCTGGGACACTGTGTCCTGGGGTTTCGCAGGGCAGCGCCCTGAGTCTGCACAGACTGTGAGAGCCAAGTAGAGAAAGATACCTCCTCAGGGCCGTGTCCTGTGAACCAACTAGGCCCACCCCCCCCATGTACATTTTTAATGTTTCTATTAAAAACGAATTAAAAACTGGAGATCTAGGACAGCACAGTCCCACCGAATTTTCTGTAATGTTAGAAATGTCATGCCCAGCTGGCATGGCTCAGCGGTTGAGGCTCAACCTATGAACCATGTCACAGTTCGATTTCCGATCAGGTACATGCCTGAGTGAGGCAGCTGACCAGTGATTCTCTCTCAGCATTGATGTTCCTATCTCTCTCTTCCTCTCCCTTCCTCTCTGAAATCAATAAACATAATATATATATATATATATATATATATATATATATATATAATAGAAATGTTCTATCTCTGAGATGTTCATTGTCGAAGTCACTAAATGTGTGTGGCCAGTGAACACATGGAATGTGGTTAGTGTGCAGGGGAACTGAATTTTTAATTTTACTTAATCCTAACTAATTGAAGTGGAAATAGCCACATGTGACTGCCATATTGGCCAGTGGAATTTCATCTCTGTTTAACCCAATTTACTCTCTTAGCAAAGAGCCAATTCCAATATAAGACCTTTTATTTTTAAAGTTCAGGTGGTCCAAAGCAATGTAATTTTCCAGCAATGATAAACTTGAAGCACTATGCTTTGCTCGTGTAATAATCTTTCCCTGAGCCCCCAGCCTGGCCTGTGTGCCGGCAAAGTGGTTAGCAGGGAAATCTCTTTCCTCCTATTGCATACAGAGTAGGCAAAAGCTAATTTGTTACAGTGAATCCAAGGTATGGAAATATTTATCAACATTAACAATTAAACTCTGATTAGCTATTATCTTTTTATGTGCAATATTTTTATGCCTGGCACTGTATTTTATAAACCTTATTTCCCTTCATTAACCCTCATAACAATACTATGATATTTGTTCTTTTTTCTTTTTAAGACAAGGAATGTGAGAGTCAGAAAAGGTTAATAAGGAACATATGCAGTCATACCACCATTTCGTGATCATTTCAGGATATGGGTAAACAACTGTCCTACGCCATACCCTATTTCCTTTCCACTGGACCTCACTGTAGCATGAACAATCCTTCTTTACTGAAAACTAAACTTTCGTGAAGGATGGAGTGGAATTTTCCAAGTAGAGGAGAGAAAACAGAATATGTAAACTGTCAGCTTTGGGCGATGGGGGGGACACACCTGCGAGGCTCCCAGTGACTTTATACAGCAGGGCTGCCTGGGATGAGGGAAAAGTCAGAGATGCTATGGCAAACACTGTAAGTGGTTCAGAACCGAACCTTCCAGCTCGCAGAGACACAATCCACAGTGCGATTTCATAAAGTGAACCATGTTCCTAGCCAATGCATTCCCCCCAACATGTTTCTGAATGTTCACTAAGCCAATGTACATGTTTTTTAATTGAGAGAAGTGAGAGGGAGTGAAGGAGGAAAGCTGCCTTTAAAATTCTGCTAAGTCCAAAGAAAAATGAAATTACTGCTGAAAATCACCCTTGCTAATGGAAGTCAGGGTAGAGGTTAAGTGGAGGGTGGGGGGGATTCTGGAAAGGAGCAAGGGGGGGAGGGGGAGCAGTCACATTCCATCTCTCCATCTGTCTGCTGGTTATATAGGTGTGTTTACTTGGTGACAGTTCATCATTATGTGCATTTTTCTAGACATTTATTGTACTGGAATAAAAAGGTAATAACATACTACTAAATAAGTTCACCTATAAAAAGTAAGCGATCACCCTAGCCAGTTCAGTGGATAGAGCGTCGGCCTGTGGACTGAAGGGTCCCAGGTTCGATTCTGGTCAAGGGCATGTACCTTGGTTGCGGGCACACCCCCAGTGGGGAGTGTGCAGGAGGCAGCTGATTGATGTTTCTCTCTTATCGATGTTTCTAACTCTCTATCCCTCTCCCTTCCTCTCTGTAAAAAATCAATAAAATATATTAAAAAAAATAAAAGTAAGCAATCCCTCTGACCAAAGGTGGGCTGAACATAGAGTTAAATGAAGCCATTACGCACCATCACCAAGACATACCAAGCACCTTTCTCATCCTAGGCCATTGCTTACATTGGTGGAACAAAGTTCCATTTTCTTTTCCACTGGATCCACAACAGAATGTTCTTTGATGTACGTTAAAGTCCTACTGGTTCCCAAAATCTAAAAAACAAAGCAAAACGAGCATAATGGTATGTTACACTGTCATTCTGCAGCATCAAAATACCATTTCATTTACTCATTGGTACACGGGTTGGGTGTGCGCCATGAACCTGTGCGGTAACTTCAGGTTTCTGTTCCAGCAGGTGGGAGAGACACTGGACGGATGAATGAATTCAAGTAGACTTGAGTGTATGACAGTAATGAATGCTTTGATGAAAAAGAAACTGGGGTGGGGGGGCAGGAGTGCAGAGAAGGCCCCTCTGCCAGTGGCAGAGCCTGGGAGGAGGGAAAGGTACCATGCAGAGTTTTGGGGTGGGCAAGGGTCAACCATGTGAGGAGGTGGTAGGCGGGAGGTGTCTTTGAGCCAAGGAGAAGCTAGAACAGACCCATCCCTCACGGTCCTCAGAGGAAACTACCCTGCCGGCACCTTGTTCTTATACTTCCAGCCTCCAAAACAGAGAAAACAAATGCCTGTGGTTTAAGCCCCCAGATCTGTGGTGTTTCATTCCCGCAGCCCAACAGATGCAACGCCGGGGAGTGAGGCGGGAGGGGATTCTGTGCTGGCGGGAGCTGAGGGCAGGAGGTGTGTCAGGGACCATGGAGACGGACCGTTTCATCACGTTTGTGGAGGAACAAACCATCTCTTGGGCTTCCTAGAAATCCCGAGTGAGCGCTCTAAGGGAAAGCCATCATTTCCTGCAGATGGTGCCAGCGGGGGGCAGAGTGGGCGTAGCCAGGGTGATGCAGGTGTAGTGGGAGCAAAGCAGGTACCAGCTGGGTGGTGCAGGGGTAGCCGGGCGGGCAGGTACCAGCCGGGGCAAGCAGCTGCAGGCTCACCGCTTTCACGAGGGCAGGCAGCCCCCACTCGGTGCTGAGGAGGCGGTGGCTGTGAAGCCGGCCACAGCAGTCCACACTGCGCTCCAGCACATCGACTCCCACCACACAGGGATTCATCGGATTCGGGTACTTCCTCATGGCAGCCTTGATGACCGTGTCCCATGGGTGGCTGGAGGGAAAATACAATCACTCGGCATAAGCAAGCAAACCTTTTGTAGCGTGTGCCAGGGTGGTGCTGGGAGCCGGAGATGCTGTGAGCCACAGAGTGAAATGAATAAGGTTTTTTCTTTGGGTTTTAATTAAAGGCATATCCAACAAATACATATCAGGAGTCCAGCTCCGACCTAAATCCTGGATCCTGGGATCCTGCTGAGCCGATCACAGGCAATCAGAAGGCTTTACCACCAGGCTGCACCCCAAACCTGGGGCACCAACAAGAACTCGGGGCCCCGGCAGCTGCGCTCATGCCCAGCTCCTCTGGTCTGCATTCCCCAGTCCAGAAGCCCACACAGGCCTCCTCACCACTGGGGCCGTGGCTGAGCCACTTTCCTTCCCCGTGGCTCAGCCCTTTTCCTGTTCCCGCCCTTCCTCCTCCCTCTCCACCCTCCCTCCAGTCCTTAACCAGGTAGAAGCTTTAGTGAAAGGCTTCTGAGCAGGGAGACCATTCTCCCCACCCCTTGCCTGCCACCCGCCCTCCCCTGCTGTTCCATTGAGTGACGAAGTGCATCCGAGGGAGCGGGCACCATTTTGGACTCTTGCCCGCACTTTTGCGGTGACTAAAGGCTTGGCTCTCCGTGGCCATGACGGAGGGGAACCCATCCCCAGGGCGTGAGGCCTCTGTGCCCCGCTGCAGGGCGGCTAAACCGAGGGCAGTGCCAGGGAGGTGGGAGGCCTCATTCCCGGCCCACACTGGGAAGTGGGAAGGAATAACCAAGGCCCCGCTGTGCACAGCAAGGGTATAGAAACAGGAGTGGGATGAAATTACAGGACGTCTGGGATTTGTCTATAATAAATGGAGGGAGAACGGTTACGTGGGGACACGTGAAACCAGACTGGCTGCGAGAGGGGAACTGTCGACCTGGGCCTTCTCATTCTAGTCTTCACTTTTGCATACTTTTGAAATTTCCATAACAGCACGTTTTTTTTTTTGTTGTTTTTTGTTCTTTAAAAAGGATGAGGGCAGCCGCAAACAAGGCAAAGTCTCCTGCCCCTACCTGAAGCAACTCTAGGCCCACATCTGCGCGCGGTGCACACCCAGAGGCTCCCATACTCTCTCAGGAGGTCTGCAAGGTCAAAACTGCTTCCTGATGCTCCTAAGACATGATCTGCCTTTTTCACTCAACTGACATTTACGCTTCAAAGGCATCGGCGGGTAAGACTGCTGGCCTCTCCCCACGAATGAAAGCCAGGGCCCCAGACCACACTCACGGCCGCTGCTCACTGCTGCGCACTCGGGGAAACCACACCACCGTTTCTGAAGACTATCCATGATGAAAGAGTACAATTATATTTGATTACATCTAACCCCATGAGTGCTTTTCTTTTAATATTCTGACCACAAGAAAGCTAAGACCCAGACTGGGATTAGACACCCCACTATGCTTAGCCCTAAACCGAAACAACTTACATAACAAAATTACCCCCAGAGTACTACTAGCTGCAGTCTAAAGCTCAGAGGACTTCACGGTGCTTTATGACCCTCTGGAGGAGCCTGCTCTATAAATGATAAGCCCGATAAACCTCACCAACCCTTGCCAATTTAGTCTATGTACCACCATCTTCAGCAAACACTAAGAAGGAATTACGGTAAGCAATATAGAAGACACAAAAAGCGTTACGTCGTCGTGGGAAGAGCGCCTGGAGCGCTCAGCTGTCTAAGGAGGCCGGGGAGGTGCTGGGCAGCTGGGAGTGGTGGGCCCAGCCGGCTGCGTCCTTCCACGCTCATCACTTCTACTGACTGGGTATCTGGCAGACATTTTCTCAAAAATCAATTAAACAGGCCCATCACTTCAAGGAAGACAACTGAGAGTATTTGTTGCCAAAGACAAAACTTGAGTTTTGAGCGAAAATTTCAAAAACTTGTATCCACTCTCATGACGCCCCATATTGTAACCAGGTAAACCTGTATACTCCCAATGACCAGTGCCAGATGCCACTAAGTCACACAACAGTGAGAGACTCATTTAAAATTCTGGACAAGCCGATTACTGGGAGGTCATTATGGTTTCAGATTTTACACTTGTTTTGTTGTGGTAGCAAAAAAATAGCCGCAATTACTTTAAAAGATTATTAAAATACTCCTACCTTTTCCCAGTGTTTTTTTTCACACACTATATGAGGCTGGGTTTTATTCATATACTTCAAACAAAATAAGACTGTAAACACTGAGTGCAGAAGCAAGACATGAATATCAAGCCACCTTCTATTAAGTCAGACACTGTACAAATTAGCATAAAAAATAGTATCACTTTTCTAATTTGGGGGTATTTTGGAAAATGCAGGGTTTCAAAATAAAAAATGTTATGTTCATATAATGGGTTTACAGTTCACTTTAATTCATTAATAAATATTATTTGTCAGTTTTAATTTCTACTATGGTAAATATGGATAGCTATAATTTACATACACAAAAACTGTTTGGGTTTCCCAACATTTTCTTAGATAACAAAGAAGTCCTGAGGCTGAGGGGTTTCAGAAATTCTGGCCTAAGTAGGTCCTTGATTAAGTGAACCAAAAATATATACACAGCTGGTCACAGCAGTATGATGTGTAGTAAGGGGGGAAATGATGTTCTTTCAATAAGAGAAAGAATAAGTTGCAACACATTCATACAATGGAACATTATATAGCTATGATACATATATGCATGTGTATACATACACAGCACACACAGATCTCAAAACCATACTGTTGAGAGGAAAGGGAAATTGTTAAAAGATCTGTACATCTGATGTCACTGATATCTATTTTAAAACAATAAACACATGCCCACACAGATGTAGTGAAATAGAATATATATATGCATATATATATATCCAATCTAATAATAGAGTAATATGCAAATTGACCTCACTCTGTTACACACAAGCCATGCCCACCAGCCAAGCCATGCCCACCAGCCAATCAGAGTGACTATATGCAAATTAACCCAGCCAAGATGGTGGCTGGCAGCCACGGAGCTAGAGCAAACAGGAGGCTTCCATTGCACCAGCAATGGAGGAAACTGCCTGCCTAGGCCGGCTGGGCCTCTGCTCAAGGCAACAAAGTTTCAATTATAGAAGCCACGGAGCTGAAGCAAATAGGGGGCTTCATTGCCTGCCTAGGCCTCCACTCAAGGCAACAAAGTTTCAATTATAGAAGATAAATAAACCCAGAGACCTGATTCCAGCCAGCCTCGCTGGGACGTTGGGGCAATGGGAGCTGTGGGCAGCCTGAAAATGGCCCTTAGCCCCTCACCCAGGCTGGCCAGGCATCCCAGTAGGGACTCAAACCCTGGACGGGCTGTCAGCAGCCTGCAAACAGCCATCAGCCCCTCACCCAGGCTGGCCAGGCACGCCAGCAGGTGGATATCCCCTGAGGGGTCCCAGACTGCAAGAGGGCACAGGCTGGGCTGAGGGACTCCCCCCCCCACCCCTAAATGCACAAATTTTTGTGCACCGGTCCCTAGTATGTGTGTGTGTGTGTGTATATATTTTTTCCCCCCCAGAGGGATACCCACCAAATTCATAATTTTGTCTGCCTTTGGAGAGGAGGGGTGGGTACCACAATGGGTGGGTGTACTTCAACTCTTAACTGTAATGTTCAATTTCTTATTTAAAAAAAATAAAATGGGGGAGGGGCATTCTTTTCCTGCTCTTGACTAGAAAGCAAGTTTGTTTTAGAACATCATGTCCTCGAGAGCTCTTAATTCCCTGAGATGTACATTACCTACTAGAGGCATTTCCTTGTAGTTAGAATTCAGAGTATATGGCCTTGAATCTCTGCCAGAAATACTTGTATTGGCTCTGTTCCTGAAGATTTTATAGGTCTACCCAGAACCCAAGTCAATGCTGTGAGGATGAAGTTTATAAGCCTGTTAACTTTTAAATGTCCCTTTCTATATTTCAGTCCTATATTTTTTCATTACTATTTAGACAATCTTAAACCCTGTCTAGGTAACACACACTGAATTGGATGGCTTTCTCAAAGGGGTCCCCGTTTCTGTAGGCATGTTTATACTGCTCTCTGTTGTACCTGATCTCCATTCCTTGGGGTTTCTATGTGATGAGGCCAAAGAAACAAATCTTGGTATGATCAAAAGGTTTTGTGGCTACTTATTTCTTGCCTTTCCAGAGCAAATGTGTTAATTTTCTATCAAATATTTATCTGACAGTACAATATATAAAAGAAATAAATATAAAAAGAAATCTATAGTAAAAAATAAATTCGTGATTTTTGACGGTCTAAGCAAGGAGAGAGCTCCACAATCAGCCCAGCCAGAAAGCTGGGCTTCCCATTTTGTGCTATGCCACCGCACATGACTATGTCATTCCCAACCGGCAGTCACAGGCGCCTACCCCATAATGTCTTTGGCCGGCTGCACTCCACGTTTGTCAATTTTCATCACAGCCCCTTGCTTTTAACTTCGAAAATTAATGGCAAGGGATCAGTACTGAGTCCACCGATCAGCGGCTTGGTGTTGACAAAGTTCTTTGGTGGGTAGCCACCCTCATTTGGGAATGGCATCTAATCTCAGCCAGATCCCACAGCCTCTCACTGAGCACCTACTATGTGCCAGGCACGGGCAGGGTGCTAGGAATACAAAACGAATGAAGTACTAATACAGGATACTACCACACACACAAATCTCAATAAAATTATGCTAAGTGAAAGAAGACACAGGCAAGGGACCACGTACTGTATGTTTCCATTTACATGAAATGTCCAGAAAAGTCAAAGCTATAGAAACAGAAGGCAGACCAGCAGCTGCCTGGGGCTGGCAATGGCAGCGAAGAGTGACCGCAGATGGGCAGGAGGGGACTTCGCAGGGTGATGGAAATGTTCTAAAACTGGTCTGTGGTGGTGGTTGGACAACTCTAAATTTACTAAAAATTACTGAATTGTACACTTCAGATCAGTGAATGGTTACCAATAGTGACGTTTCACAGTTGACAATTCACTTCTGCTTGTGAGTCAACATTTCACGAACTTCTAGGGCAGTCCTTGTCAACGATTCCATGACAAAACAGCCCCCCTGCCCTGGCATCTACAATATGCGATAACTTCACTTCTCCCCTCTGCATCTAGACGGTGCCAGTTAGGTCCCACCCTTGGGAGAACTGAGAATAAAAAATCAACACTAAAATTGGATCCCATCAAGTGTAAGGATTTCATTAAAAATAATTTCAGAGGTTCTAACCTCTTGATATTTTTTATTATAATTTTCCATTTAAAAGCCCAAAGGATGACAATTCCATTTCATTTTTTTAAAAATTATAGTTAACTTAAAAAAAAAAAACCCAACTCTTTCTAAGTGGATCTGGGGATATTTAAAAATCTTTATTCCTTTAAAAAATATTAAAGAATGATTTCAGAGGGTCTCAGACAAATGACTTAGACGAAGATACCACCTAGGTCACACGGCACTTCCATACAGCTCCCAGCTTCCCGAGCTGCCTGGAGGCCTTCCATGCCCACAAGTGCACCCCGTGCCACAGCCCCCTGCTTTCTCCACACCTGCTCCTCCCGAGCGCCTGGGCCGCCGTGGGCCCTTCATTTACAAAACACGCCCAAGTTCGTGACCCGCGGCTCTGCATAGCAAGACCTCTGCTCTCCGCAGATCCGCACGCCCCCGGCCCAAAGGAGAGCAGGGTGTCGGCGGGATCTGCCTGGGGCGCTCAGTGCGCACTGTCACCTTGACGGGCCCCTCCCAGCCGCGTCCGCCCCGCTAGGGGCGCGCGCCGAGGAGGGTGCTCCCGGCCCCTACGAGGCCAGCCGAGATGCACCCCGCGGCCCCGGCCTCCTCGGGCCGCCGAAGGAAAGGCCGATCCCCGCCCCGGCGCGTCAGGAATCCCACCACGACCTCCACGGGCCGGGCGGCGACTCCATCAAACAGCTGACGGCGCGCCAGGAGGGACCGAGAGCCTGCGCCTCTTTCCGGGATGCCGAGGCCGCGGTCTGGGGACGGTCCACGCCAGGCTGGGAAGGCTCTGCGAGGGCCGGGTCTGGGGTCCGGCCTTTCTCGGCCTCCCACAGCGGCGCGGGGGCAGTGCCGGCGCCGGCCCGGAGCCCACGGCGGCCCGCAGCCCGACCTCACCCGAACACGTGCTCCGAGCTCCAGATCCTCATCGCCGCCCGGCACCCGCTGCGGAGCGCGGCTCCCCGGTTCCAGACTCGGAGTTGCCTGCTGCTCCGGGGCCCAGCGTCGCGGGGGCGTGGCCTGGGCGGTGCGGGGCGCCGCGGGGCGTGGCCTGGGCGGTGCGGGGCGTGGCCTGGCGGGAGCCCCCCCCCGCTTGGGTGTCAGGTGACGCTGCGAGCTGCAGCTGCTAAAAATAGGAATGCGGGATGCCGTAGGGGCCGATTGGGAAACTGCTCCTCCATGCTAGTTCTGGAAGCATCTTCCAGAGAAAGAAAGCAGACTGTGCAGAAGCCCAGAAGCATGAGGAGGTACAGTGCTCTTGGGGGGCTACAAGTCACCTGTGCGGCTGGATTGTGGGGTCCCAGAAAGAAGTGGCAGGCGTTGAAGCTAGAAAGTCAGGAGCCATGCTGAGAAGGGCCTTATTCACCGCCCTCTTAGCGCAGCCTCGGGCCCTTCCTGTGTGTACCACCACGCGCGTGTGACACCAGCTCTTCAGCCTCGTAGCCATCTCCAGCCTCCCCCGTTCCACTAGCTCCTCCAGACCTTTCTGCCTCCAATCCCACAACCTCCGCATTCTAGACCACAGTTCGCAGAGACCTGACCCGCAGTTCTCCCCCCTCTGCTGGACAGCCTGCAATCTGCCTCCTCTGGGCTGAGCCCAAGCTCTCTGTGCTACTGGAGAAAGATCACGATCTTACAGATTACCGCACAGGGAATGACAGGTGTCCTGTTTCATTCAGGCCCTCAATGGAAACTTTACTTGCCCCTGCTTAGCATCCTCCCCCAACCTCCTCACTGACTCTCAACTTCTCCCACTGTCTTCGTGCCTCCCTGGGACTAAGGCTCTGGGGTCTAACACTGGGTAACCACGTACTAATTTTGTATGACCCTGAGCAAATGGCTGTCAACACCTAGTATGGTATCAGATACAGAGCAAGTGTCCCAAACACAGTAGCTGTTAATCCTGATCTAGACCCTGGACAAACTCTGAGGAGCAGCCAAGAAAGACAAGCATGCTCACGGGCAGGTGGCACATGGATCCGATTCAGTGACACCCAGCAGTTTCTTGGCTGCTTCAGTTTTATGGTTTCTGTTAGAACTGGAAAGATGCCGGTCAAAGGGTGACTGGCCATGGGTTAAACCAAGCACAGGATACAGTCATTTCTCCAATAGCTGTCAGGCAAAGATGGGATGATAGAGTCTGCCATTGGTTAAACCTCTCACAGGAAGGCAACTCTGAATGGGTTCTTGTCACGGAAGGTGTGGGAACTAAGGAAAGATTTCCAAGGAATGGAGAATTCAGGAGCAAAAGTCATCCTTTCTTTGGCTGAAATGCCTCTTTTGCATGTTGCTGGCTTGAGAACCAGGGTCATTTCTCTCGTTTCAGAAGCATCGAGGGGAAGGATGGATTAGACATGCTATTCTTGAACTTGATGGTGTTAAGTGCCAACCTGTGTGTGTGTGAAGCATTGGAAAGTTATCTTCCAGCTACTACATCCCCTTATAAGCAACTATGCATATTCTCCCTGCTTCTCACCTAAACCTTTCAAAGGGAGAGTCCACGGTGGTTCTTTCCACTTTTTTTTTTTTAATTTTTATTGATTTCAGAGAGGAAGGGAGAGAGAGAGAGAAAGAGAGAAACATCAATGATGAGAAAGAATCATTGATAGGCTGCCTCCTGCATGGCTTACACTGGGGATTGAACCTGCAACCCAGGCATGTGCCCTTGACCAGAATCGAACCTGGGACCCTTCAGACAACAGGATGTCGCTCTATACACTGAATCAAACCGGCTAGGGCTCTTCCCACCTTTTTACCCCTTATTTATTCCACAGCACGCTGTAATGGGCTCCTGAAACTGCTCTCATTAGGGTCATCAGTGAACCATGACATTTTCTAATCTATTGGGTACTGTCAGTCCTTCTTCTAGTCTTCTCCACTACACTTAAGCTCCTGAGCATTCTCTCCTTGAAACTCTGCCCCTTGGTTTCAATGACACTCAACCACTCTGTCATACTCCTTCTTTCTCTCTGCTTTGCAGATTCCTCTTCCCCTGTGTTCTACTGTTTTCTCAATCTACACCTTCTCCCAAGTGAACTGACCAAGTTTCTTGGTTTCTAACTCCCAAACCTGTATCTCTATCTTATTTCCGTCCCGAGCTTCAGACCCATATGTCCAGTTACCCATGAAGAAGTCCCTAGGTCCCCACCTCAAACTCATCATGGCCAAAGCATCTTCTTCTTTAGGCAAATTCCTCTTCCAGGATTCACTCTCCAGGTACATGGCATCACCCAGGCACCCCAAGCTAGAGTAATCCCTTACCCTACACCCAATCGGTCATCAAGTCCTTTGGAATTTACCTCTTACAGATTGTTTTACCCCATCCCTTCTTCCACATCCTTTAAGAGATGATATGATTAAAAGTTAGAGTTGGATTCATGGAAGACAAAGAAACCGGGGTTCCACACCTGACTCCCCTTCTGCACATTGCTTACTCTCGGCAAATGTCAGTATTATTATCTACAAAACGGGAATTCTAGTGGTATCTGCCCTATTGGACTTCTGAGAATGAAATGAGAACATACGTGAAGTCCTTAGTACAGTGACTTGTGGGCAGTCACAATAAATGTCAGCCCTTATCACTGTTAATAGCATTGCTGCGTCCCCACTGACCTCTGACTCAGTTCTCCTCCCTTCTGGGTGACTTTAACATGCTCCTATCTCGCCTCTCAGAATGGTGCCACTGCCACGCCCAGGCAATTACCGCTTGTCCCATCAGCCTCTTCTGTGTGGAACCTACTTCCAAAGCTTTGTTTGCTCACCCCCTGGAGTGCTCCTCACTCCTCCTTGTCTTCCTGTAATTGCTCCCACATACCTCCCTCATTACTCTCAGCACATTTTTTTTATAATTACTGTACTTGTTTGTGTTTCTGTCTCTCCCACTAGAGTAATACTCATTAAAGAGGCAGATTCCTAAGCTCCAGGTCTTACTTTTGGAATTGATTTGGATAAAACCCAGAAATAGGCATTTGTAATGAGCCACCCATGCAGTTAGTAAGGTCCCTAAAGTTTGGAAAGCAGTTCTGCTCTAGATTACGTAAACTCTTCAAGGATGGGGATTTAGCCTTCCTCATGGCTGTGTACCCAGGATCTATCCCAGTGCCTGGCAAACAGAAGCACTTGATAATTGCTTGTTCAGTGAGTCAAGACTGACTACTAGGGAGTCATGAACCTGGGAGCGGCTAGGTGGGGTTCCATCTGGTGTAACCACAGACAGAACCATCTAGTTGTCATGGAACCTTATTGCTTTTGGAGGTCATCTCTGGGATAAATTAATAGGCTTTTCAACTAGTCCTACTTCTATTTTTTATCTATTTAGTTTCTATGTATTGAGATTCTGTGTCAAATTTTTTTTTTACAAGAGTCTGCTGCTAAAAATAAATATGTTTGAAAATTGCTGTATCAGAATAGATTTTTAATTCAGGGAGAAAGTCCATCTTCTAGCAGGTAAGAAGTTTTGAAGAACTTTTGGATCTGTTTCTTTCCCATTTGCATGGACATTGCTTCAATATCCCAGGACCATAACAAAATTTGGGCACTGATCTTTAATTGATCCCCAAATAGTGATGGTAAAGACTCAATTTACAGGTTCTTTACCCTGCCACGCTGGCAGAATGAGATGGTAGAAAGTCAGCAATCCTGAGCCTGTGCCACTAGCATCTAGATTTTTCTAAAACCCTACGCATAGATTATTTGAATCCAATGACATGTTCTCTAACTAAACTCAGAGTTATCCTGAGCCTCTAAATAGCCAAGATGTACTAGCATATTATTAAAGCAGAGTCTATATCTGTGGCCTTTTGCTTTCTATGGTATAAAATCTATATAATTAATTCCTCTTCCAAACACAATTTCTGAATTAAGTCTCTCCAATACGTATTTTCAATTTTACACCTTATTTCTGCTTCTGAGCACTTTAATTTTCTCCATCATAGCTTATGTAGTTTTTCATCAGAAACCTAAGACACCATTTCCTTCCCAGCTTGCAAATCTTCTTTCCCCTGATGCCTTCTGGTATTATAGTAGCGTATTCAAAAAATGGCTCATGACTAAGAGGTCTTGTGATAAACAAGAAGATATAATTGGAGAAAACCTCAGAACTTTATGATTTATGTATACTCTGTGGTCAACAATTTTAAAATATTTGATCACTATCAAGTAAAATAGTAATTAGGAATATTCTAAATGTTCTGCTATTGTCATTCGTAAAACTTGCATTGATGTACCGTGGTGTTGATGTCATAATGCATTCTTTATTCATTATCATATAGATTATGATCAAACATTGTGATTTTTAAAAAAGTATGTTTTTATTGATTTTTAGAGAGAGAAAGGAAGAGGGAAAGAGAGGTAGAAACATTAATGATAGGCTGCCTCCTGCGCACCCTCTACTGGGGGTGGAGCTGGCAACCTGGGCATATGCCCTGACCTGGAACTGAATCATGACTTCCTGGTTCATAGGTTGATGTTCAACCAGTAGGCCACACTGGCTGGACACACAGATTTAAAAAAAAAAAAAATATATATATATATATATATATATATATATATATATATATATATATAATATATATATAAAATTGATTTTTTACAGGGAAGAAGGGAGAGGGATAGAGAGTTATAAACATCAATGAGAGAGAAACATCAATCAGCTGCCTCCTGCACACCCCCCACTGGGGATGTGCCCGCAACCAAGGTACATGCCCTTGACCGGAATCGAACCCGGGACCCCTGAGTCCCCAGGCCGACACTCTATTCACTGAGCCAAACCGGTTAGGGCCAGACACAATTTTTAGATTCTGTTACCTGGGGTACATTACTGGAACAGCATCACAAGCCCTGACCACCACGGAAAATACCATGCCAGCCTCACCTTAAATAAAACAGGGCATCAGGATGTTACACGGGAACCAGGAACTATACCAACATCATTTAAAAAAACAGCACACACTGAAATGCCCAATACTTGGTTGTCTTAGAAATTTATAGATCTCTCCTGCCATCTAGTGGGAAAACATCGAGCACAGTTCTGCATGTGCTGTCTCAAGGTCCAATCCCCATAACATTTGCAAATTGTTATTTTTAAAATATTATTTACTAAAGAATCTCTCTGCTAGGAAATCATCCTCTGAATGGCTACTGGCAAATGTGTACATATGCATCTATAGAAATTTAATTGTAGCATCGGAAATAGAAGTAACTCGGAAGCAGTCTGAACCACCTTGGTTAGGAATTGCTATACCTTTACCAAAGAACACAGTGGAGCTGATTAAAGAATAGGGTGGGACCATATGTTATTAACATCCCAAAATATAGGTTAATCGAAAAATCAGGGGCATTAAGTAAGATTTTATTCCTGTAAAAATGCATTTAACATACTTGCAAATACATATGAACATACTAGAAAAAACAACTACTTAATAGATACATTTATGCAAGAATAAGTGAGAGACCTTTACTCTCTTTCAACTTTATACACTGCTACATTGATGGGGGGAAATGATCCCAGACTTTGTATATGAAACATTTTATTTATTTATTTAAATAACTACTTTCTTTTTAAAAACTATATTTTATTGATTTTTTTTTTTTACAGAGAGGAAGGGAGAGGGATAGAGAGTCAGAAACATTGATGAGAGAGAAACATCGATCAGCTGCCTCCTGCACACGCCCTACTGGAGATGTGCCCACCACCAAGGCACATGCCCTTGACTGGAGTCAAACCTGGGACCCTTCAGTCCGCAGGCTGATGCCCTATCCACTGAGCCAAACCAGTCAGGGCTTCTTTCTTTTTTTTAAAAAAAAAAATATTTTTATTGACTTCAGAGAGGAAGGGAGAGGGAGAGAGAGAGAGAGAAACATCAATGATGAGAGAGAATCATGGATCCGCTGCCTCCTGCCCCCCACTAGGGATCTAGCCCACAACCTGAGTATATGCCCTTGACTGGATGGAACCTGGCACCCTTCAGTCTGCAGGCTGATGCTCCATCCACTGAACCAAACCAGCTATGGCAAAACGTTTTATTTTTTTCTTGATTATAAAACTAATGTGTATTTACTATTGGATATTTGGAAAATATAAATAAGTGTAAGATTATTTTTAAATTTTATAATTTCAGCACTAAAATAGTCTCTTTTAATAATCTTAAATTTTATGTTTTGTTTGAATAGGTAATATGGTCACATGATTCAAAAAAGGTCAGCAATATGAAAAGTACATTCTGGGAAGTCTCAGATGATCCATGCCACGTTGCCTTCTGTAAGTAACCACTTGTATGGTCTATCAGCCATACCCTCAGCTCTTGGCAATCACTAATCAGCTTTCTGTCTTTATGGCTTGGCCAATTTTGGGCATTCCATATAAATGGATTCATACAATATGTGGTCCTTTGTGACTGGATTCTTTCATTTAACACAGTGTTTTCAAAATTCATCAATGCTGTAGCATGTATCAGTACTTTATTCCTTTAAAAATATACACTGTATTTTCCGGTGTATAAGACGACTTTTTAACCCAGGAAAATCTTCTCAAAAGTTGTCTTATATACCCAGTCGTCTTATACGCTGGAAAATACGGTGTATTTTTACTTTTTCACTCTAGCTGGGCTGGCTCAGTGGAGAGAGCATTGGTCTATGGATTGAGGGGTCCTGGGTTCAATTCCAGTCAAGGGCACGTACCTTAGTTGCAGGTCCTCTAGCCCAGGTCAGGGTGTGTGCAGGAGGAAACCAATCGATATGTCTCTCTCACATGAATGTTTCTCTCTGTCTCTCCCTCTCCCTTCCACTCTCTCTAAAAACCAATGGAAAAATATTGTCAGGTGAGGACTAACAAAAAGAATTATTTTTCAATTACAGTTGATATACAATAATATATTATTTTCAAGCATACCACCCAGTGATTAGACATTTATATAACTTACAAAGTAATACCCCAATAAATCTAGTACCCATCTGATACCATACATAGTGATTACCATGTTATTAACTATATTCCCTATATTGTAATTGTTAGCCCCCCTATTTTGTAACTACCAACTTGTATTGCTTAATCCATTGCTTTTTCATGCATACTGAACCCCACAAGCTCCCCCACCCATCATCTGTCAACTATCAAAATGTGCTCTGTATCTATGAGACTGTCTCT
>PVJC01018519.1:0-31264 GCA_004026665.1 Murina feae | reverse complement strand
CCCAGCAAGGCCGGCTGGACACAGGTTCTGGAGTTTTTTCTCCTATAATTGATACTGTTCCTTGAAGGCCTGGGGTTATTTATCTTCTATAATTGATACACTGTTCCTTTAAGGCGGCCTTCTAACTACTAATGAAGCCTCCTCTGCTTCACCTCGCAGCGTCTATAATGAAACAATTGTTACTTTTACTGGTTAGGCCAGAGCTGCTCTTTCCTTCAGCTCCAGAGGATTCTGTGATTGTTACAATGTTTCAAAACTGCTAGAGGCAGTTTAATTGGAGCTGAGCTGAAGGGCGCAGCTTCACTTTCGCTTCTGCCGCAATGGAAAGGGCTGTTTACTCAGGTCCGGGAGTGGCGGCCGCCATGTTGGCTGGGCTAATTTGCATACAGCCGCTCTGATTGGCTGGTGGGCGTGGCTTACCCTGTCTCGGAGAAACAGTTAATTTTAATATTTCGCTTTTATTAGTTTAGATTATTAGAGGCCCAATGCACAGAATTTGTGCATTGGTAGGGCCCCTCATACAACTTAACAAAAGGAAGATAAACAATCCAATAAAAAAATGGGCAAAGTTCTGAAATAGACACTTTTTGAAAGAGAACATTTAGAAAGCCAAGAGACACATGGAAACATGCTCAAAGTCACTAATTATTCTAGAGATGCAAATCAAAACAACAATGAGGTACCCCCTCACACCAGTCAGAATGGCTGTCATCAACAAATCAACAAATGACAAGTGCTGGAGAGAATGCAGAGAAAAAGGAACCCACTTTCACTGCTGGTGGGAATGCAGACTGGTGCAGCCACTGTGGAAAACAGTATGGCATTCCCTCAAAAATTTAAAAATGGAAATGCCATTTGACCCAGTAATACCACTTCTAGGAATATATCCCAAGCAACCAGAAACACCAGTCAGAAAGGATATATGCATCCCTATGTTTATATCAGCACAATTTACAATAGCTAAGATTTGGAAATGGCCTAAATGCCCATCAGCAGATGAGTGAATTAGAAAACTGTGGTACATCTACACAATGAAAGAGTATGCTGCTATAAAAAAAAGGAATTCTTACTATTTGCAGCAGCATGGTTGGACCTCAAGAACATTATGCTAAGTGAAATAAGCCAGGCAGTGAAAGAAAAATACCACATGATCTCATTCTCTTATGGATTATAAATAACATTATAACCTGATGAATAAAAAGATAGATACAGAGGCAGAGAAGCATCAAACAGACTGTCAAATAACAGTGGGAAGGCTTGGGAGTGATTGGGGTAGAGGGGTAAGAGATCAACTGAAGGACTTGTATGCATGCATATAAGCATAACCAAGGGGCACAAAATACTGGGTGGGTAGGGTAAGGGCATGGGGTAGGAGAGGCTGGGAGAAGGTCAATGGGGAAAAAAGGAGAAATATGTACTACTATTTGTAATAGTTTAAACAATAAAATAAATTTTTTAAAAAGAGATATTCATACTCCTGTTGAAACTACACAAATCATGCTTACTATGACTCCTTAGTGGACTTGGTTTGTTGACTGGGTATTCATTTTCCCATCTTGAATGTCAAGCACTTGTTGGGTTTCCTTTCCCAGTGCTTGATAGCACTGAAGGCAGGTCCCAATGCTTTTCTACCACTTTTGGACGTTTGAATTATATTAATTTACTAGGGGCCCGGTACACAAAAATTTGTGCACTTGGGAGGTCCCTCAGCCCAGCCTGTGCTCTCTCGCAGTCTGGGACCCCTGGGGGGATGTCCACCTGCTGGCATGCCTGGCCAGCCTGGGTGAGGAGCTGATGGCTGTTTGCAAGTTGGCCAAGCCCCCCAGTGTGGACCCTTACCCCATTGGGGTGTGGCCAGCCTGGGTGAGGGCATGAGGGCCGTTTTCAGGCTGCCCACAGTCCCTTCAGGGTTTGGGTCCCTACTGGATACCTGGCCAGCCTGGGTGATGGACTGAGGGCCGTTTTCAGGCTTTCAGGCTTCCCACAGCTCCTATTGACCCAATGTCCCAGCAAGGCTGGCTGGAATTAGGTTTCTGGGGTTTATTTATCTTCTATAATTGATACACTGTTACTTTAAGCTGAGGCCTAGGCAGGTAAGGAAGCCTCCTGTTGGCTGCAGCTCCGTGGCTTCTATAATTGAAAGAATGTTGCCTTAGAAGAGACCCAGCTGGCCTGGGCAGGCAGTTTCCTCCATCGCTGGTGCAATGGAAGCCTCCTCTGTTTACTTCAGCTTTGTGGCTTCTATAATTGCAACTATGTTGCCGTGAGCAGAGAGATGCCCAGCCGGCCTAGGCAGACAGTTTACTCCTGGTGCAACAGAAGCCTGCTGTTTACTCTAGCTCTGTGACTGCCGGCCTCCATCTTGGCTGGGTTAATTTGCATACAGCTGCTCTGATTGGCTGGTGGGCGTGGCTTAGACATCCCAGCAAAACAGTCAGTTTCAATATTACTCTTTTAACAGATTAGATGATCTTACAATATGCACTACATCCTCCTTTTACATCTACTTAAAGTCTCCCCCTTTTTCCAACTTAAGCCTCACCCAGACTGAGAGGCCCATGGTGAGGGACCAGGTATCTGGGGATGTTTCTCAGAATCTAATCTTTCCCTCTTCTTCCTGCAGTCACTCTCACCACTATAAGCTGTACCTGTTCTTGCTCATTCATGCCAAAAATTATAATGAGGGCAAAAGGTAAAATAAATAAATGAAAAACCCCTTCAGCTGGTATTGTGATGCATTGATTGCAAATAATGGTTCGAGGCCTATATGAAAATAATGGCTATTTTCATATGGGGTCAGATACATCTTTTATATCCCTTAGATTCCATGAGGCAGTAGCAAAATGAGGAACTGCAGCCTTAGGCAAGGGTGCAGCGGGAGGGAGTATTTCTGGTTGCCCCTCCTGGCAAATAGGTCCATTCTCTTCCAGCGGTCTCATTGAAGCCCTTCTCTCTTTATTTGTGAAGTGAGGAAAACACCACCCCACTCCCTGTCTTCTCAACACTCAACACCTTTCTAAATGAGCTCTCTTTACCCTGATGAACCTCTAACCTGTAAATACAGGTTGTGGGTGGGTGTTGGGTAAAGGGTGTTGGAGATAGTTTTGGTTTTTCCCCAGTATGTGTAATAGATGTATCTAGCTACTTTCTTTTAACTGCAGTGATACTTCAAAGCAATTGGTTTCAGCTTTGGATATTCACCAAAATGCCCCAACAACAAAAATCCCATTTTATATCCTGTTATCTAAGTACTAATTTTGGGGGATATTAGGAGAGAATGTGCCATAAGAATCTATGGCAGTATACAGAGGCAAATAATTTCCCTTCATGGTTAATCACATGTAAATAAGAATGATAGCATACCTGACATAAAAGACTGGCTTTAACGAAAAAAATTAACAAGTAAGAAGTATGGTGATTAGTTATTCCATTACCCACAAATTAGACCCAAGATACATTTTTTTTGTTTGTGCCTTAAAAAGTAATCTCTAGTACTAGATTCTAAATGGCTCACAAATATTTCCAGATTGTATTTGGAAATCTCCTGTTTGTTGTGAATATACTGAAAGAATCTTAATTATAATAGTGCTACTGGGCACCATTAACTCCTTTCAGACACATTTATGCTAAAAAATACGGCAACTACCAGGCATCAGTTTGTTAAATAAACACAGGTGTTGCTGAGTCCTGGCTGGCAGGCCATCTACAGAAGAATCATTCTTTGGAAGCAATCAAGAAGAAAGGAGAGGAGAGCAAGATCAGCAGGGTCAATTGTAAACCTGATGCATGTTGTGCCAAAACAAAGGTGGCTTGTCACAGCTTTTGCTTTTAGTTAAGAAAGAAGTGGGCGGGAAGACATGTTTGGTTTGAAGAGGTTCACAGTCACACACACACATCTGTATACACTTTTTCTCTCCTCCTGCCCCAATGGTGTTGGGTGAATGTATTTCACTGAGTTTAAGAAGAGATCAGATGCTGTAGTTTAAAATGCTGGACTCACCCATGAGAAACAAAAAATAGAGGTCTTTATTTTTTTTCTTTTGCAAGCCTAATTTTAAGTATCAGTGAAGAAACATTTTCCCCCCACCTTCTAGCTGCCAAATAAATATCCAGGTTAAAAGTCATCACACTTAAGATCGGACCTTGATTTATCCGTGACCCAAATGTTTTGTCATATTTCTGTCTTGCTATTTATTTACTAGAGAGGGATGAGACATGTGTGTGGACAATAGATTTTTATTCCATAAAAATGTTGCTGTCATTTGTTGTTGTTTTTGCCTCCACTGAGGCACTTGTGAGAGTGAATGGTGGCACCCCAAAGAACAGAGCCTGGCTAAATCCTTAGAGGTGCTGTAGGCTCTTTGTTCTTGGAATTCCTTTGACAAAGCTCTTCTCTAAACCTATCCTCAATCCTAATGAGATTGCCACACCTTAGAGCTCTAGTTACTGAAGACTCCCGCAACAACACTCCTATGCAGTGTACCCTGGAACACAGGTGTTATGCTTTCTCTCCCTTCCTTTCCTTCCCAGCCCCACCCCCTCAATCTGGGCATCTACTTACTCAACTTGGGCTTTTGTGTGATAGTCTATAACAGTGATTTTCAACCTTTTCCATCTCATAGCACACATGAACTAATTGCTAATATTCTGGGCACACTAAAAATATATTCTATTTTTTGCCCATCTCACAAAAAAAAATAGGTATGATTTTGATTCATTCTCATCAAATGGCTCTTCTTGTGTTGGCTGTGGTCCTTTTTTTAAAAAAACTGACACTTTAAGGTAAAAGAGATCAGTGTCCCTGACTAGTCAGTTATTGCATGTTGTAAAAATTCTTGATTTGACTTTGGGTGATGGGAATATGGTCCTATGTACAGATTTTGTAAATTAGTAATCCACACATGAAACCTATATGTCCATGTTGACTAATGTCACCCCAATAAAATTTAATCAAAAATATAAGTAAAATTATGTAAGTAAAATTTAAAAACAAAAATTCTCGAGGCACACCAGTTGAACATCACTGGTGTATACGAGCATGCCATGGTTATGTGTGGATTCACATGATGTGTCTGGAAGACAAATTGTAGACTGCCTGCTGTAAACATTTTCTGACTATTTCTAATCAACTTGGGAAGAGGAGGTGAGAGGCAAGAAATGTTTTGAACCAAATACGACATGCTTCCTAAAAGTCAACTGGAGCAACATTTTTATTTTCACAGCTAACTATAGGAAATTGTGATCCTGAATTAGCACAATAAGGAAAGAAATATATACACGATGAATTCAATCTGTAGTACTTTCCTAAATTGGGGTACCATCAGTTGGTAGAAACATGAGACAAATCAATCACTGTGGAGGGAACAGTTGCAGATAAAGGTACAGAGAGCCAAGTGCACTCACTTTGTTCTTCTTGATACAGGAAGTCAGCCCAGATTAAACAGAGGACAACTTCTAAGCCAGCCCTCCCTGATTGCACACCCAGCAGCCGGTCTTTCTCTGTGTTCATGTGCATATGACGGGAGTCTGGTGTCTGGTGTGTGTCTGTATTTATGGAAGAAACTGGCAGTGAACCAGGGAGTTTCTCCTGCTCAAATACTCTCCTTTCAAACACAATCAAACTGTCAGCTGGTTGGCATTGGCTGGGTACATCTCTCATATGTTTTCTTTTCACTGCACCCAGAGAAGCATAGTCCATAAGCATGAGCCTCCAGACCTGAGTCATTAGGCCTCTTTTGATCAGCAGCTTATAAACCTGATCCCTGTTTTCAGTTAATGTTTCTGTGCTGATGTAAATGGCAGATGAACAATGGGAGGGTAGCTCTATTCATTTTTACCATTAGTTGCATTAAGAATAGAGACTGAATCACTATTCATGCCTTAAAACAGTGTTAATTATACCTAGGAATACACTCAAGTCGGCTTTAGTTTTCTTTCTGCTATATTCATTGAAAACACTACCATTTGGTTAAGTATTTAAGGTAGGTTTTTTCTATGTAGATTATAATAAAATAACAATCCACTAATGTTACATTCTGCTGAATACATTCAAGGAAATTTCAGTGTGCGTGCGTGCGTGTGTGTGTGATAGTGTGTGTATAATAAAATAACAATTCACTAATGTTACATTCTGCTGAATACATTCAAGGAAATTTCAGTGTGCATGTGTGTGCACATGATAGTGTGTGTATGAGTGTGTCCACTAGCATGTGTGTATACATGTGCTAATGCCCTAGTGCCCCTAAGATGCTAAATATATGCTTCTCAAAAATCCCTTCTTTTACCTTCTTCCTTAACAGGTGAAACAAAAAGGTAGAGAACTGGTATTTATTATTGTGCCCTTTCAAAAAAGTCCAATGCCAGGGGTTCTGTCTTCTGACTGGAAATGTAAAATTACTAAGAAATAAATTAAGAAAGAGAGGAAAATTAAAAAAAAAGAAAAACAGTAAAGTAAGAAAGATATAAGCCTTGTTTTGGTGAGACATCTTATTGATGGCTATTTTCTAAACCTAATTTCAAGCTAAAATGACTTCTAAATAGATCATTTGCAAGGTAGAACACTTTCGTCAGAGAAGAGGAAGCTCAGGGGGGAGGTGGATGGATGAGATCACCTTCTGTGTACCTGGCTCAGTGGTAACCCTTTCACATACTTCTCCTTGCTGTGAGCTAAAAATAAATGTGTGCTACATGCCCCCTGTGAGCCTACAGGCTGATATTAGGCGCAGCAATTGCCAGGGTAGTGTAATGTGAATTGAACTTTTCCGTTCAATTAGGAATAATTAAAAACCGCTTGCTATTAGACATATTGTCTAGATGTGTAAGTTTGTGTTTATTTGTTTCTGCTATGACAGTCCATGAGTAGAACTGTCTGCCTGATGACCATGTCTGGAAGTGCCACCATCTCATTCTGAAGATCATCTTGATACGTCCTGCATGTGGCACAGATGTGATAGGTGTGGATCACTGTCTGAGTTACCTTGACTCAGAGGTTTAAGAAACTTACCTAAACTATCACAAATAGTAAGAAACAGATCTTCCAAAAAAAAAAAAAAAACCAAAAACAAAACAAAACAAAGATCTCCCAGGTTCCAGCTCAAGTTGTAGGTTTGCCTCCAAAATAATGATACACCCTACAAAATAAAAATCTCTACAAATAGAAATAATTTCTAGGAGGAAAGAGCATAAAAATAATGCAAACATCACTGGAATCTTTGCCTACTTAGTGAGCGATAATCATTCTCATTCCTATCATTTTGGTGGGACCCTCTGTCTTGTCCAAACCCAGGGACGATGTTGCTGTACAGCAGGACTGTTCCTAGGTTCTCATTTGAACTTGCATTTCCAATACAGGACCCAGGGAGGGAGGATGAGGCCAGTGTTTCTGGAGGATGAGATCAACAGCTCTCTGAGGCTATTATGCAATGTACAACAATTCAAGAATCTTTCTCCTTCCCATCTGTTATTGATCCATGCCTGCAAGTGGCATATACTAGTAAGCTATATGTTGCTTACTCTGAGATAAAAGTATCTCTAAGCATCTTAACAGGGAGAAAGCTTTCATCTAGGAGCATTCTACATTTAATCCTAATCTTGAGATACTAGTTTCTTTGCCTATGGAATAGGTGCTATGCCATCAATGTTGCAGAATACTGAGGACAGTTGAGCTGTCTGAATTTACCTAACACCATTGAACTTACTACTAGAGCAACTGAAGTTTGGGAAGCAGGATAGGCCAAATGTATCCCATGTGTAGTAACATAGTCTTTTATCATGAGTGTTCCATTTGCTGGATAAACAAACAAACAAACAAACAAACAAACCCTAAAATCTGATTTGTGTAAACCCTCACCTGCTTTATTAGCAGTGGCAATCTACATGGGTGTTCATGCTTCCACACTAATTTTCCTCAATTAACATCAACAGGAAACCTCCAAAATGTTCTCCATTTCTAATTGAACCTCCCAAAAAACAGTAGAGGCAGGGCTCCTCTGAAGGAGAGGATGTGTGTGTTCTCTCTTTTATCTAACTTGTTTTCTTTCTTTCATCTTTGTGTGGCGACTGTAGTGCTCGAGCCCAGTTCTCATGCTCTGCAGGTCATATAATTGAACGGTACTGGGAATGGGCAGGTCTGTTTCATCACAAGTGACTTAACCACATCCTCTAAGTTTGAAGTTAGTGCAGCTGAAAATATAGTGAGAAAAGAATCACATCCAGATGACATGCTGCAAGTCCTCCCCAATCTGGTTCAATCTTGTGGTTGTTCCTTTTCTGTTTCCTCCCAAGCATGCCACGGTTCATGAACTTGAATGAAATCTGCCAGCAGTTCTCCAGGCTAAAGGCACAGCAAATAATTTCCATGGGGTGTGGAGATTTTCTGATTATTTTTCACATTGCCATGTTAATCTCTTCTCCATTTAGTTGTTTCTATGATTACATGAAAATGAATCAGCCAGGGATTACAATTTTGTATTAATTGTTATTCTCCTTATCTATTCTTTTAAGATAGTGATTTCTAAACACCCACATACCATCACCACCACTACCACCGCTATCATCTTTTATATCATTTTACAACTATAACAATCATTTTGGAACATTATATCACTTAGCAATGCCTGATAATGGTTCTGAAATCTTAAAATACCCAGCATGCTGTGGTGAGCAGTGCCATTACATATAGTGTAATTTGCTCAGTACCTTTTAGGGTAAATAGAAGCATTTTTAGAACTGCTTGTGGAATAACACTTATCATTTATTTTGCATTTTCCTTCAATGAGTACCCATAGTCAAATGTGAGAAAATATACTCTTTTTTAATGTTTTTTTTTTCCTCTCTTTCCTAAGTCAGTTTATAGTATTTATATCTATGGTTTGCAAATTCTTCAACAATTTTAACTCAAGACTTTAACTCCCAGAGCAAATAAACATTTGGGTCTGATTACATTTTGGGCTTCTACAAAATGTTTTTATTCATATGAGTTTAGAATTTTAGAAACACACACACACACACACTATAGATCTGTTTGTTACAACCTGATGGATCATTATAGCTTGATGTGACCCATGAACTCTGAACAATAATCTAATCTAATAAAAGAGAAACATGCAAATTGGTGTCACTCAGCTACACCTAAGCCACGCCCACCAGCCAATCACAGCAACTATATGAACATTAACCCAGCCAATATGGCGGCCAGCAGCCATGGAGCTGGAACAAGCAGGAAGCTGGGTTGCCCCAGCAATGGAGGAAGCCAAGCTTCCCACCTGTCTAGGTCAGCTGTGGCCTCTGCTCAAGGCAACAAAGTTTCAATTATAGAATATAAATAACCCCCAGATACCTGCTTCCAGCCAGCCTCACTGGGAGCTTGGGTTGCTGGGGGCCTTGGCCAGTCTGCAAACAGCCATCAGCCCCTCACCCAAGATGGCCACACATTCATGGGGTGAGGGTCTCTGCTGGGGGGTTTGGCCAGCCTGCAAACAGCCATCAGCCTCTCACCCAGGCTAGCCAGGCACCCCAGCAGGGACACCCACCCTGAAGAGGCTGTAGCCAACCTGCAAACAGCCATCCACCCCTCACTCAGGCTCTCCTGCCTCCTCAGCAGCACTAAGATGTCTGATTGAAGCTTAGGCTTGCTTTCCTCTAGCAAGTGGACATCCCCCATGGGCTCCCAGGCTGTCAGAGGGATATCTGACTGTCAGCTTAGGCCCAATTCTCCAGGGAGCATGCCTAAGCCAGCAGGTGGACATCCTCTGAGAGGTCCCAGAATGTGAGAGGGCACAGGCTGGTCTTAGCTGAAGGACCCCCCTGAGTGTACAAATTTTTGTGCACCAGGCCTCTAGTAATAAATATAATATAACTGGGGGCCCGGTGCACAAAAATTTGTGCACTCGGGGGGATCCTCAGCCTGACCTATGCCCTCTAGAAGTCTGGGACCCCTTGAGGGATTTCCACCTGCTTGTGTGCCTGGCCAGCCTGGGTGAGGGAATTGTGGCTGTTTGCAGACTGGCCAAGCACCCCAGTGGGAACCCTCACCCAATGGGGATGTGGCCAGCCTTGATGAGGGGATGAGGGCCATTTTCAGGCTGCCCACAGCTCCCATTGACCCAACTTCCCAGCAAGACTGGCTGGAAGCAGGTTTCTGGGGTTTATTTCTTTGCTATAATTGAAACGTTGTTGCTTTGAGCTGAGGCCTAGTCAGGCAACGAAGCCTCCTGTTTTCTCTAGCTCTGTGGCTGCCAGCCGCCATCTTGGCTGGGTTAATTTGCATACAGCCACTCTGATTGGCTGGTGGGCATGACTTAGGTGTCTCAGAATGATGGTTAATTTGCATATTACTCTTTTATTAGAGTAGATAATATAATTTATAATAATAACATTGATAATAATTTATATTATACTAGGGGCCTGGTGCACAAAAATTTGTGCTCTCGGGGGGGTCCTTCAGCCCGGCATGTGCCCTCTCGCAGTCTGAGACCCCTCTGGGGATGTCCACTTGCTGGTGTACCTGGCCAGTGTGGTGAGGGGCCAATGTCTGTTTGCAGGCTGGCCAAGCTCCCCAGTGAGGACCCTTACCCCATGGAGGTGTGGCCAGTCTGGGTGAGGGGCTGAGGGCAGTTTTCAGACTGGTCACAGCCCCTTCAGGATTCAGGTCCCTACTGGGGTGCCTGGCCAGCCTGGGAGAGGGACTAAGGGCTGTTTTCAGGCCACCCACAGGTCCCATTGACCCTTGGGGACATCCACCTGGGAAGCCATCAGGTGGCTGTGGCACACTTGATGGCTTCCCAGGATGGCCCCGCCCTGTGTGTGGCTTCTCCCGGGCTCTGGCCTCCACTATCTGGCTATGCTAATTTGCATATAGTTGCTCTGATTGGCTGGTGGGCATGGCTTACCCGTCCCGAAGAGATGGTTAATTTTAATATTATGCTTTTATTAGTTTAGACTAGTTTCCTCATGCACAGATTTATGAACATTGAAAGGAAATTAATTAGAAGAAATCTTTTAATATCACCATATGCCCTTTCTCTATAATAGAAATGTGAATCAAATTCATGATTGACAATGACAGATTGATTGGTGCCATTGAGAGCTTTATATGTACCATGCATGCATTAGTCAACATCCTATATAATAAAAGGCTAATATGCAAATTGACTGACATTGCTATTATACACTCTGACCATCAAGGGACAGATGCTCAATGCAGGAGTTTCCCTCTGGTGGTCAGTGTGCTCCCACAGGGGGAGCACTGCTCAGCCAGAAGCCAAGCTCATGGCTAGCTAGTACAGTGGCAGTGGTGGGAGCATCTTCCACCTCTGCAGCAGTGCTAAGGATGTCCAAACTGATGGCTTAGGCCCGCTCCCCAGACACCTCCCGAGGGCTTCTGGACTGGGAGAGGGCACAGGCCAGGCTGAGGGGACTCCCCCCTCACCCCTAGATGTATGAATTTCATGCACCTGGCCTCTAGTATCCTATATAATGAAAGGGTAATATGTAAATTGACCCTAACTGCAGAACCACTGGGAATGACACATACTGACCACCAAGGGGCAGACGTTCAATGCAGGAGCTCCCACAGGGGGAGCTCTGCTCATCCGGAAGCCAGGCAGATGGTAGTGTGGTGGTGGGAGCCTCTCCCACCTCCTCAGCAGTGCTAAGGATGTATGACTGCAGCTTAGGCCTGCTCGCCGCTGGCAAGTGGACATCCCTTAAGGGCTCCTGGGATGTGAGAGGGATGTCTGACTGCTAGCTTAGGCCCAATAACCTGGGGAACGTGCCTAAGCCAACAGGTGGACATCTCCCAATGGGTCCCAGACTACAAAAGGGCACAGGGTTGGCTGAGTGACACCCCCGAGTGCACAAATTTTTGTACACGGGGCCTCTACTATCTATATAAATAAAAATGTAAATGTTCATTTGTTCAAAATCTCAAATCTCCCAAAGTTCTTCACTGATTGCTTTGAAATTTTGACACAACATTGCATTTGAAGGCACACATGTTTTTATATACCTACATTATATAGATGTCACACCTGTGACAGATAAAAACATGTTTTTTTTTAAAAAACAGGTAAAAAGATGCTTTTTTAAAAAAACAGCACCATCTATTAGACATAAAAGCAACACATTCTATGAACTTACAATATTATTCAGTCTAACATTCAAAGCAAGGCAGTCACATACAAGTCCATTGACACCACTGTGGAAGCAGATGAAGTGGTTAATTATTCAACATAATTTTGGAATTCATTCAATATGCCAGGGATGCCACCGCATATACTGCAATTGAAAATCAGTGTGCCAATTATCATGTCGCGAAATATCAACCAGCGAGGAGTTGGGCCTCAGGCCAGGGCTGAGCTGGGGCTCAGGGTGCAGGTGGTCATTGCAGTCTCCCCACCCTGGTGGCTGAGGGCTCACGGGGAGTGTGGCAGGCGAGGTCGTGGGAGCTTCCATGACTCCTTTTTCCTCTGGCTTTTGGGCAGCTTGGCAAGGGGGGCCCAGGCTGTGCAGGCCGGTGCTGTGGTCCCAGGCTACAGAGGTGCACGTGTGGGAGGCCAGACCAGCCGGGTAGGGCGGGGGTGGGGCATGCCAGAGACAGCTGCTCGGGAGTGTGCATTGTATACCCACAAGCATTGTGCAATTAAACACATTAGAAACGTGTGCTTTCTCTTTTCTTTCTTTTCCATTTAACCAGACTGAGCCACAGCAACTGTAGCCGGGTACAGCTAGTATACAATAAACTTGCTTAATTAGACCTGCTTTCTGATTTAGCTAAACTTTTTCCAGCACAGTGTAGTACCCCAACTTCTCTTTCGGGTAATTGTCAGCAACATAGGAATAAATATCAACACAAAGCAGTTTATTATTGTAGATCACATAGGGAGAACAAAGGGTAAAATATTTAACTGCAGCAGTGTTTGACTATATTCTGTGCAGTGAGAAAACCCGAACTCATTTTCAAGGTCCACCATTTCTTACTTCTTCTCAGTCAGGTCAAGTTTCTAAGCTTTCTAAAGCTCCGTTTTCCGGCTAATGAAAAGAATATAGGATTCCACCGAGTCTCCTATCTACCTACTCCAGGACTTCTGTGAGGATCAAATGAGATGAGGCAGGGGAAAACGCTTCACAGATATTTGGTTAAACTGTAAAATGTTTGCACCTGGCTATAAAGGAAGTCTTATTCCTGGGTTGAAGAAACTCCAAGGAGGCTAGTTACTAGGGAGAGGAAGCTGGGCATTACCATGTGATGTCATTACTGGGTGCCCACAGAGACCATTTCCAAGCTGGGCTGAGCTGTGGGCCACATTTTGTGCCATGGGTCTTGGCAGTGTTGGCTGCAATTTGGTGGGGTGTCATTCTGGGATGGTGGTGACGCCTGTGTCCCACTTGGGGGAAGCTGAGCATTGGTTTGTAGGCACCAGGTCCATGGTGCAATTTATTTTAAATGACCAGTGCTCATCATGGCAACTCCTGCATTGAGTGTCTGCCTCCTGGTGGTCAGTGTGCATCATAGTTACTGGTCAGATGGACACTTAGCCTTTTATATTTATAGATTATTATTTTCTAGCTGGAACCATAAAGTAGAACTACTCAAAATGAGGTATGGAGATCACTGTTCATTTGTGGAATGTTTATTACATGTCTCCCATGACATAAATATAGAAATAAAGAGGACTTCTAAAACTCACAGCAATGTTACATGACATTGCCATGGCATTCAAGTGCATGAAAGTGGGCTTAAATTTGTATGTCTTTTACTTTACATTTAATTTTCCCAACAATTCACTTTATTGTATTTCACAAAAATATCCAGGATGCATTAAAACATTTTTATGAAAAGGTTCTTTCACCAGAGATAGTTGAAGAAGCATTATTCCAGGGGCTTCATATATTGCCCATTGTCACAAGTTTTCTATTCTTCTTTCTCACTGTGCCCACTTTAAAGCTCTCTAGAACAGCTGTATTCAGTTTGCAAGTAACATTATTCAAAGTGAAATTTTGCACAAGGCAAAAAACACTCTTTGGCTATTATTTTTTTTAAACTTAGGAGTGTATTTAAAATTTGAAGGAACATGAGTACCCTTTTTGATCCTGAGGAAAGAAAATCACACCATATTCTCTGCGCTATTACAGGTTGGGAGGCCAGAAAGCTATTGATAGGAGAGCTATCTGTTCTGGACCACACTTTGGACATTCTTGGTACTCAATAAACACTTTCGCAGCTAAAATAATACAACTCCAAACATCTGCCTTTACAGAAAGCTTGCCACTCTCCTTAGAAATGAAAAGGCTTCTTTGGATTTAGACTAAGCAAAGTGCTGTGATTACACATTCTGGGGTCTGCAAAGAATGAGCAAGCCAGGGATCATTTGTTTCAGCAGAGAGAAAACAGCTGTGCTTCATGGTTTGTTCAGTTACTTTAAGAAATGCACCTCATTTTCCTGCCAAGACAATTTGGATAAAGTGCTGCATAGACGAGGTTGATATTTTTTCTCAGCTGGAAAAAAAAAAAAAGAATGTGTGCCTTTGGTAAATGTTGAGTGACTAGAATGTTACATACACACCATGGACTTAACATTGTGGAAATGTATTTGATCATATTTCTGAGTACACTCATAATGGTAAAACATGCCTCACAAATCTGGAATTAGCCTATTTTTATTTTATTTTTTAAAATCTTCATTGTTGAGAATATTACATGTTCCCCTTCCTTCTCTCCCCGTTTTGCCCTCCTCATCAGGTTCCCATCCTGACCCAGGCCTTCACCACCCTATTATTGTCTGTGTCCGTAGGTAATGCATATACGCATACACATTCTTTGGTTAATCTCTCCCCATCCCCACCCCGCCACTCCCATCCTCCTTTCCTCTGAGATTTGTCAGTCTGTTCCATGTTTCCATGCCTCTGGTTCTATTTCATTCATCAGTTTATTTCGTTCATTAGATTCCTTGTTCTTCTACTTTGATTTTTAGATTCAATTGTTGATAGATATCTATTTATTACCATTTTATTGTTCTTTTTTTTTTTATCTCTTCTTCTTTAAGAATACCCTTGAAAGTTTCATGTAATACTGGTTTGGTGGTGATGAACCCCTTTAGCTTTTTCTTGTCTATGTAGCTCTTTATCTGACCTTCAATTCTAAATGAGAGCTTTACTGTGTAATCTTGGTTGTAGGTCCTTGCTATTCCTCACTTTGAATATTTCTTGCCACTCCCTTCTGGCCTGCAAAGTTTCTGTTGAGAAATCAGCTGACAGTCGAATGGGCAAGCCCAAGTAGTTAATGAACTATTTTTCTCTTGCTGCTTTTAAGACTCTCTCTTTGTCTTTAACCCTTACAATGTGTCTTGTTGTGGGCCTCTTTGGGTTCCTCTTGTTAGGGATTCTATACTTCCTGAGCTTGTAAGTCTATTTCTTTCACCAGGTGGGGGAACTTTTCTGTCATGATTTCTTCAAATAGGATTTCAATATCTTGCTCTCTCCATCAGTCTCCACGTTACTCTGCCACAATCCCCACTGGCTTTTGTAACCTGAAGTTATGGGACTTCTCTTAGCTCTGGCACCCTGGGCTGGGGTCTGGTGTGAGGCCGGGACCCCTGGCTCCTCACAGGCTTCCTCCACAGAGACTATCTCTCTCCCTATTAAAACTACACCACACATAGGTGTAGGACCATCCTGTTCTGCGCCTCCGTCCCTTCTACCAGTCTTAATGTGCTTTCTCACTTACTTCCTCTAGTTGTAGGATTTCCATTCAGTCAGGTTTAAGGCAGTTCTGAATGATAGTTGTTCTGTATTTTAGTTATAATTTTGATTTTCTTGTGGGAGGTGGTGAGTACCAGCATTTATCTACACCACCTTGGTTCTCCATGAGGTACTTCTTCAAATTTGCCTTATTTTACATTAGACCAAGCATGTCAAACTTGTGGGCAGTGGGTCGTATGCCTTGAGTTTAACATGCTTGCATTAGACTTTGGATGTGTTTGCTTAGTTTTGCCCCTGTTTTTTTGTTTTGTTTTGTTTTGTTTTTTTTAAGAAAAAATGTGGCAACATGGTTTTATTTGTTTCAGTAATTCAAGTTTATACAATTATCTATATATCTTATGCCTTCTGTATCCTTACATATTCTCACAAATGTTTGGTGTCCATTTGCTAGAGTGATGGAGATTGCTGCATCTATCATTATTTTGGCAGTGATAATTGTTAAAAAATATGTTTTTTAAATTGATTTTAAAAAGAAAGAAAGGGAGAGTGAGAGAGAAACATCTATCTTCTGCCTCCTGCATATCCCCTACTGGGGATCGAGCCCGCAGCAATCTCTTAGTATATGGAACAATGTTTAACCAACTGATCCACACAGGCCACTTACAGGCAGTAAGAATTTTTGAACTCTGACCAGTAATTTGATGATAGAATGCGCCACATTCATAAAAAAGTTACATTTCTTTTTAAAATTTTCCTTGTCTTCAGTGAAGTTGGGTTATTTTATTTTAACCTTAAGTGTTGTGGCTGAATGAAAAAGAAACATTGCAGAAATTATGGGCAATACACATTTTTTTAATCTGTTGCACTAAATTCCTGAACTATCATAGGTATTTTAATGCATCTGAAATAAGGGCTGTGGACACACACACAAATTATATACCATCTATCTATAGTAAAGTGTATATTTAATCACAAAGAAGTTATTAATTCAATGACAGTTAACATACCTAAATCCTAACATCAGTAAAATAGAATAGTAAAATATTGAATTTCAAATGCCCATATTCTATATACATGCAGTTCATTTTATTTTGCCATTGCCTACACTTCTTAGTGTTAAGCATTTTTCATAGATTTTAATTATCAAGTTTTCATTCGCTTAAATTATAAAGGCAAATAAAAAATGAAACTACTTTTTACAATGTTTAGACATTTCCTTCATTTATTCAACAAGTCTTTATTGAAACTCTAGCTAATGCCAGGTAATGTTCTAAGCAATAAGGAAATAGCAGTGACTAAATTGAACAAAAGTGCCAACTCTCTTTCTCAAAAAGGTTTTTTAATAGTAACACAGCTTAGGTTTCTCTCTCTCTCTCTCTCTCTCTCTCTCTCTCTCTCTCTCTCTCGGACTGTGATTGGTCACTTCAAACCGTCACCTCCTAAAGTTTCGTTATGTTCTTTATGAATTTTAATCATTATTCTCTTCAATATATTGGAAGGCTAATAAAACAATTTCAGAATCTCAGTAGAAATACAATATTTGACTCCCAATGCAGATTAAATTCTATTCAGTGTTCATTACCACTTAAATTGCTTATATATAATAGTATTTTATAATATTCATGAGCTTTAAACTTTATTTCTAGGGTAGGACAATATTTTTCTATGTAACTTTATAAGATTTGTTGTTGTTAATGTGTTGCTATTTTATAAATGGAGTTAAGAAGGCAAAACAAAACTACCATTAGTGCCCTAAATGGTGCCACCCACATAACTGGTAAATTGGTATGGACCTTGCTTTTTTAAAAAAGTAAAAACAATACACATGGTCAATTATGAAATGTAAGTAATGTAGAAAGTAACAATCTTTTAAAGAATATTTCCTTTCTTCCATAATCAGCACTAACCACTTTTAGCAGGTTCTTTTAAACTATTCCTCCCTAGGACAACTAACTACCCAATAGATAAATAAGTGCATTTACGAACATATAAATATTTATTTTTCAAGTTTACTTACCCAAAGCATAATATTATATGGGTCATTTCATGCTTTGCTCTGTGTGATTAATATTAAATTTTAACTTTGAATCATTATGTGGAAGCACTTAAGCCCTTTTCTTTATTCTTATCCATTCCCTGAATGTGACATTCCTTACAGCTCTGTCCCCTATTGAGGATAGGTAGATTGTTTCTATGTAGAAATACTCCATATGAGGTAGGTGGCTAGATAAACCATTTGCAGAAACTTAAAGAGAAATCCCCAGTTCCTTTGTGATTTTATGGCTTGTCAATAGGTGGTTACCTGTTCCTCCAGGAAGCCTTTGAATGTGCCTGTTCTGTTCTGGAAGCTTCCCTGGCCTCTGCACAGGAAGGATGTGTCCAAGGACTGTTGGACCTCCCCGACTTTGCCTGTAAGGGTTCAGGTTGGCTTGACAAGGAAAACACATGTTAATCTGGTGGAACTAATCCTCCCCGGGGCCTGACCCAGCACTAATTCATGAAGAATCAACTCACAGTTATCCGTGACAATGAATGATGCCCCTGTGCAGGGAAAAGACCTTGAAAATATATACATACATCTATATGTCAGATCCTAATCACGCTCCTCATCCTACTAAAGAAAGACTTTTGTTTCACCTATTTTTGCTTATTTTTGTTCCTCTAAGTGCTCACAGTGAAGTTCAAAAAACAACACAAAAACCAACTTGAAAAGTTTTTTTTATTTTTATTATTTTTTTGTTTCTTAAAGCAGCAATAGAAGCATGGCAGGAAAGAAAGGGATAAGGCACCAAATGAATGATTCCCTCTTATCGATGGAAGTTGATAGTTATATAAAGCAACACCAGGGACAATGTCATTTGCCAATGATTTATCACCACTCATTACTGTTAAACATGAACATTCGCGATATGGACATATAGGAAAGCAATAAGAATATATTAAAGAGTGCAGATTCTCTCTAAGGACAAATAGGCAGCTGCTGAGAGCTTTCAGTTTCTAAGAAAAGAAACAGCAGGCTATCAATATAAAGAACTGTCATGTCACTGTACATTCTGAGATAGAATATATCACTGGGTGTGAAGGAAATTTCTGATAAGGGATTTGGTTGGAAAGGATTGCTTTGGCTTCTCTGTATTGATGACAGCTGCTTCTGGTCGTCTGGGGTAGCTTTTCTCTCGATGACCTCAGTCATCATCACTGTTGGGCAGGCGGGCTTGGGGAGCCCCACTGGCAACTCTTTTCTAATCACAGGCTGCCAGACACTGCTAGGTCCTTCCAGGGGGTCACTGTGTGGAGTTCAGGATTAACACTTAACTTCTGATGCTCACTGCCAGAGACTGAAGCATCTTTGTTCCACTGAAGACGAGTTAAAAATGAAGAGGTTGGCAACAGGCAACTGTGTGAAATTTTCTTGTAATATTGTAGTGCATTAACAATTACTGTAAGTGATTGAGCTTTCAAGATTATTAACAGAAGCCTGGTCATTTTTATTTTCTACTAGAGGCCTGGTGCACAAAAATTTGTGCATGGTGGGGGCTCCCTCAGTCTGGCCTGCACCCTTTCTAATCCGGAATCCCTCAGGGGATGTCCGACTGTAATCGAATATCCCTCTTGCAATCCAGGAACACTGGCTTCTAACCATTCATATACTGCCTGCCTAATTGCCCCTAACCATTCTGCCTGCCTGATCACCCTTAACCCCACTCCCTGCCTGTATGATTGTCCCTAACTGCCTCTGCCTTGGCCCCCACCACCACGGCTTTGTCCAGAAGGACATCTGGTCTATCCGGTCTAATTAGCATATTACCCTTTTATTAGGATAGATGTATTTGGTAATGCAGAAAAACAAAAGTTCAAATGTGAAAGCTTTACTAGAGAAAATAAAATGATGAAATATGTAAGTTGTCTTAATGCTATTTGGTGGGTCTATTATCTACTGTTAACGGAATCCACTATAGCATGATAATCAAAAAGCAGGAAAGACAGATAACTCAGCTTATTGCTCTTACAAGATAAAAAAAAATGTGAAAAGAATAGCACCCTACTATAACATTGAAGGTCTATACACGAATTAACCTAGAACTAGAATGAACTGATTGGAAAGAATATACCAATTTCTAAGATAAAAGGTAGATTTATCTATCTATATCTATATCTATCTATCTATCTATCTATCTATCTATCTATCTATCTATCTATCATCTATCTATCTATCTATCATCTATCTATAAAAGCCAAAGTGACCGAATGACTAAACAACCAGTCAACTAGTTGACCTGTTGTTATGATGCACTCTGACCAACAGGGAACAAATGTTCAATTCAGGAGCTGTCCCCTAGAGGTCAGTGTGCTCCCACAGCAAAAGTGCCCATCAGCTGACTGACCCATCCTGGAGGCCCACCAGCATGATCCCAATAGTGCCACTGGCCTCCTGGAAGTCCCTCAGTCACCACAGCTGCTTCCCCTCCCAAGACACTCCCCAAGGAAGAACAAAATAAAAGCACCAGGTGGCTTCCAACACCTGGCATGAATGTCAGCAGGATGGATCTGGATCCTGGGCTGGCAATGGTGTACCACTGCCCACCCAGAGGGCTGATCAAATTCTGCCCCTCCCCTCGCCCCCTCTGGATGGGTGCCAGACGCAGGACTCATGGCTGGCAAATGCTGTCAGTCGTGACTGACTGGATGCGAACCTGTGGCAGGCATAGCAGGGCCAGGATGAGTGGAAGCGCAGGCAGGAGTAGAAGGCACCTTTGAACTGCCAGTTTGGGCCTAATCCCTGCAGGCCACCCCAAGGGACCCCATCTGTGCACAAATTTGTGCACTGGGCCTCTAGTAACAAAATAACTGGTTGCAGTCTGTGAGTGACTTAGTTTTTGCTTTTTTATTTAGAATAAAAAGTAGGTTTCTAGTTTCTGATAAATACAGCTTTGAATAATTAGACTTTTATTTGCTTGTTTTGTTTGAAAGCATGCTTCCTACTATTCTTTTACCTTATGGAGTTTTGATAGGTGAAATAATGATTACTCCCTTAACCTAGAATTTTCACTCTATTTTTTAGTAAGACTGTTTGTGGAGCCAAGCTGACAATAACATGGAAATCTGGTTTCATGTGGGTTCATGTCCTTTGGTTAATCTGATATTGTTCTGTGTGCATTTTCATTGTGTATGTGTGTGTTGTGTGTGTTTGAATGGGAAAATTGGAAGATACATTTTAACTTTATTTGGAGAACACTGCACAACCCTGATAGGCACTGCTCCTTTACATCAACAAAGAACAAGGAGAAAGAACAAACATCCTAGTTCTCACAAAATGCATAGTGGAACTCAGTTGATCAAAAATAATATTCACTAAGTACTTGCAATAAATATTTATGTATCTATCAAAGGGAACTTACAATGTGCCAGCAAGATATATAAGTTGTGCATCTAAACTATTCTAGGGGGGAATAAAGAGGACTTCTTGAAAAAAAGTGTTTTTTTTTCATCACCCCACTTTACAGTTAAAATCAATCTCCAAACTGCTGCTTCCTCTAAGAAGTTGCCTCTATTGCAACCCCATGTCTTCTCCATGTTCTCAAATGTAGTTAACCTATTAAGTTGCTGGGGCTGCCATAGTAAAGTACCACAGACTAGATGACTTAAGATAGTAGAAATCTACCTCCTATAGACTGGGAGTCCAAAATGTAGGTATGGGCAGGGCCAGCCTCCTTCTGAGCCTCCAAGAGAGGTAGCTTCTTTGCCTCTTACAGCTTCTGCTATGCAGGTACCCTTTTCTTTGTGGATACATAACTCTAGTCTCTGCCTTCAACTTCATATGGCTGCCTCATCTTTCCTCTATGTGTTCCTCCGCCTTCACACACTGTTCTTCCTGTGTGTGCACATTTCCCTGTGGGAGGCTGAAGCTGCATTTTGAGCCATGCAGTTAATTATCTTTGTTACATTTGCTGCCCCAATCTCATCTCCCCGAACATTTGGAGACTTCAAAGCTCAAGTTGAATACACAGGATGCCTTCCTTCTGTCTGCTCCCCTTTTGCTTTACCGTCTCCTTGACACCTATGATTTGATCTGCTTATCTAACTAGTAACTCCTTAGAAGAACCCCCCTTTTCTCCTACTATATCTACCCCTTTGTACCTTACAATAAACGAGACTTGATCAGAAACCTGTCTTGTCTCCATCTCTTGTGTCTCTTGTCCCTTCATTCTCACTCCCCCTCTAGGGCCTCCGTTGACTACCCGCAAGTTGGGACATTTCCCTATTTTTATGACTATTCAACATATTGGATTAGAGTCCACCCTCATAATCTCATTTTAACTTTTTTAAATCTGCAAGGACTCTATTTCCAAATAAGATCACAAACAAGTAGGGAAGATTAGTACATCAACATATCTTTCTTTAGGAGATGGAGGACTCAGTTAACATTAACTCACACTTTTGACTCATGTTGAATATATTGTGATTTATTGTGTGGAGGTGGTAGCTTTTCGTGATCTTCCTGCAGTGAGTTTTCTCATATATGTTGGCTTTCTATCTTAGAGCAAAGTGTACCAGTAAAATACTGAACATTCAGATTAATAAAGGAAGGACATTTTATTTTCTAAAATGATTTTCAATTGACTTCAAACTCACTACAGAAATGTAAACAAGAAAACTCCCAGTATTTTGTGTCACTGTCTCACATTAGCTACTAATTTGTCAGAAAAATAACAAAAGAATAACAAAACTCCCAAGATGATAACATGAAATAGCCTAATATGTTATCCAGAAGACATCTCTGTAGGCGGCCAAGAAATATGCAATTCTACAAGAAAAGATGCTCTGCTGTGCAGCCCTCCTGTGAAAGTGGGGATGATCAGCTTCTAAAGCTCAACTCAAGACCAATCCAGTTGCATCAGGAATTTTATGTAGAAAGGTATTACCTGTCAGGCACAAAACACAATGCTGGATAAAGCAAATTATACTCAAATGGAAGCATTTGAGCCATTTCAGGAATGATAAAAAATCAGAGGGCTTCTTGGTTTTCTGTTTAATAGAAAGAAAAAAAATATAAAGAATAGTCTTGGAGAAAAAAGAAAACGTCATGGCTTTGAATTTTAAATATACACGACTTCAAATTTGTAGAATTGAAAACCTTTCATATTATCTTCATGTTGTCAGACTCTTCTTATTTGACTCCCATGGTATTACTGTAAGAGTTCAAGGATTACTATAAGAGTGCAAGGATGTGAGCCCTTTAAGTGAGAATGTAATCAAGTCCATTGGCATAAAACCTGGTTGACAGGAAACTCCCCTTCTTCCCAGCCTTAGTAACTCAGATTTCATAAGGCAGTCATTCACCTATTCATGCTAAGCAGGGAACAAGAGGAAGATGCAGGAATCAAAATATCAGTTTATTAGTTTTTATATTATGCATTTAGTGAAAGAAATAATGAAAATGAAAGTTAATGAAAAATATAAACAAACACTCAATGAAAATACCTTTAAAAACCCATACTTCTTGCCCTGACCAATTTGGCTCAGTGGATAGAGTGTCGGCCTGCAGACTGAAGGGTCCCAGGTTCGATTCCGGTCAAGGGCATGTACCTTGGTTGCAGGCACATCCCCAGTAGGAGGTGTGCAGCAGGCAGCTGATCAGTTTCTCTCATCGATGTTTTCCACTTTCTATCCCTCTCCCTTCCTCCCTGTAAAAAAGCAACAAAACATATTAAAAAAGCCATACTTCTTGTTTTATAATGTAAGGAAATATACCTTCAGATATGTTAAGTGTGATTCAAAAGTACCATAGTTTTTCTGAAGGCCAATTTGACAATATGCACCAACAAATATTTCAAAAGTGCATAGTTTTTGGTTCTACAATAAAATGTCTAAGAATGGATTTTAAGTAAGTAATTAAATGTTTAAAGATGCATGTATGAGGAATTCCATTAAAGGATTGTTCATAGGAACAAAAAACTATAAAATAATTATCAATATGAATGTGAAAAAAATGTATACAATGAAATAAATGTACTGTCCAAATGAATCTAAATCTGAATCTGATTGCTTCTCTAGATTTTAATTCTAATGTATTAGGATTACATGGTCAAAAGAACATATTGGATGATACCACAGAAATGCAATCAGGAAAATCCACTCTTTTATTTTTTATAAATGAGTTGCAAGGAAAGGAAAATAAATGAATGAGGAAGTATGAGTCAATAGATTAAAAACTTAAGAGATATATTATACAACTTGGAACTTGTCTAGATCATGAAGCAAATAAAGAACAAAAAGAAGACATTAATAAGAAAAACAAAAAAATTCAAACATTTGAATGATATTTGATTATAGTAGGGAATTTTAATTAACTTGTCACATGAAATAATGGTATTGTTAAGTTTTTAAAAAAGGAATCCATATCTTCAGAGATATTTGTGGGTAACTTGACATAATATCTAGAATTTGATTATAACAATTCAAGTTTAGGGGTGGAGGTGAGTGAATTAAATATGATTAGGTTACTGATTATTGAAATTTGGGGATTTGAACATGGGCACTCATTATGCTTTTTCTATTTTTAAAATGTTTTAAGAAATAAAATAATAACAAATATACAAAGCATTAGAGAGAAGTAAAAAAAATGATGGCATATAAAGTAACTAGATATAGCAATGCTTTTTAATGAAATAAATATCTGATAGGCAACAGACATAGATAATAGAAAAGGCTAGTGACATACTTTTCTATAATTTGTTAATTATTTTTCAAATTCTACATACAGAAGTAAAATAAAAATAATTATTTTACCTTACCCTATGTCTTTTCATTCACTATACCTTTCAAATAAGCTACCATCCAAAGTAATGTTCTTCTTGTATCAAAAAGAACAAAAAATAAATCATTTGGAAATGCTTAAGAAATAGTTCATAGAGTCCCCAGCCAACCAAATATCTTTCTCAGGGTTGGAGTTATCTCACAAGGAGGTGATGATAAAAGCTGCCCAATCCTCCCTCTATGATTCAATTTTTTTTCAAAACTACACGCTGATCACCACCTAGTTACTGACACATTCTCTCCTCAAAATATTAGCCAATTTACTGAGACAGAGTTTACTTGTCTTTTCATTTTAGAGTTAGCTTTGGTTTTAGAAATACCCAGACCCTTAAAGGTTTTTAACATGTTTAAGAGAACTCAGCTTATGTTGATTTAGCAAGTTCAACTCCTTGGGGGGTCACTCTACTTTCATTTGGGGACCCCATTCTGCAGACTCCTAGTTGTGCTGTTTTTCTGGGTGACTAAGAATCTATAGTTGAGATTTATTATCTAATAGAGGCCTGGTGCACAAAATTTGTGCACTGAGGAGGGTGTCCCTCAGCCCAGCCTGCACCCTCTCCAATCTGGGACATCCCTCTCACAATACAGGACTGCTGGCTCCTAATCACTCTCCTGCCTGCCTGCCTAATTGCCTCTAACCACTTCTGCCTGCCAGCCTGATTGACACCTAACTGCTCCCCTGCTGGCCTATGCGCCCCCAACTACCATCCCCTGCTGACAATTTTGTTACAGCATGGGGATGTCTATCTTGTGATGACATGGGGGTGACTATCTTATAATGGCATGGGATGGCTATCTTGTGACATGATGGTGTGAGGGTCAATTTGCATGCTACTTCTTTATTATATTACCTCTTTATTATACAGCATAGCATTTCACATTGACCACTGTCATATTTCTTATACTGACTTTCATCTGCTATTTCTACATACAAAGCTTTCTTTTTTCTTCTAATTTTTGATAATTTTCTATTCAGTGCCAGATTGAAATTAATATGTCTTATCTTGTACACCTCTCCTCTATAAGTTCTAAGGCCATTTCCTTCTTTCCTTTCTCCTTCCCTCTTTCAATTCCTTCTTCCTTATATCCTCCTCTTTTCTTCTTTTCTACTTCCTCTTCCTTCTCCTCCTCTTCCTCCTCCTCCTTCCCCTCTTCTTGCTTCCATCAGAATTAGCCCATTTTTAAAATTTTACTCCATTTCAATTGAGTTTTAAATTTTACTGCTTATGTGTCATGCATTGACTAGTGGGCTCCTTGATAATGCTACTTTAAATGATTTATACACCAGGAAAGAAAGCTCCACAATCCCAAATATAAATAGCATTGTATTCATCCAAGTTCATCCAATTTTTCCTAATGACAAGATTGTTTTTTATTAGTATACTAGTGGCCTAGTGCATGAAATTTATGCACATTAAAAGGGATTAATATTGCTATTTTAATATTGCTATTTTCCCTTTATAATAGAAGTGTCAGAGATGAAAGAAAATTAGTAAAATGTATATTAAAATCTTCCTCCTGTCAGAGTCTTTGACATACCACAGGATGCAGAGTCAAATCCCCACCCACCCATGTGCACCTTAATGTCACGAGAGAGACCCATACCCGGCTGACCCACTTCCATTGGGTGAGATCCAGACCTGGCTGGCCCCACCCCAGTCAAGCCCCACTGAGTGGGGGGCACAGCCTCAGGTCCCCTGGCCCAGCACCAGGCAAGGGGTACAGGGTCATATCCCCTGTCAAACCCCACTGGGTGGGGGGGGGGCGCGCAACCTCAGGGCCCCCATCAAGCCCCACTGGGCAGGGGCCATGGCCTGAGTTCCCCTGTCCAGCCCTGCCAGGCAGGGGGTGTGGACAGAGGTCTCCCTTCAAGCCCTGCTGGGTGAGGGGGGGGGTGCCTCAGGTCCCCTGTCCCAGCCTGTTGCCACACAGCCTCAGGTTCCTGCTGATCACTCATTACGGCTCATTACGGGGAACCTGTCTCCACTGTGGGCTCAGCCATCTTGTGATAGTGTGATGGAGTGAGGGTCAATTTGCATATTACCTCTATATTATATAGATTTAGTGTATCTCTATGCCTTTAGTAATCTACTGCCCATGTTTTCTGACAAAACTCGGTTCCATGTGATGTAGTATGAGATCACAATTTGTGATCCCAGAGAAGCCATCCTTTTTGGAACATATGCATGTTTGCTTTAAGGAGAATTCAAAGAGCAGGTGGGTGACTTTTATGGAACTAGATAAAACCTGGTAGTTTAGCATTTGGAGTCAGGTCATGCACATAAGAGGCAGGAAACTATGCTTTTGAATGGGCATGATTAAAGATAAAACTTCATAAGAATTACATGTTCACTATATTGGTAACATTTCCTGATTCCTGTTAAGACTGAAAGATGTCAAAAATATGTTGCTAGTAATATTTTAGAGTTTCTATCTGAATATGACAGCATGACAGTTGAATTTCAACTCACATATTTCGTCTTCAAAGCACAGAGATTACATCCATCTAAAACCCAAGAGAGAACTCCACTAGTTTATGAATCTTACAAGCAAATTGTTTTCCCAAAACCTAACAGGCATTTCAGTACAAGTGAGTTTGCCCCATTTTTAACACATATGGTTGCCAAGTTCTTGGTGTCTATGAAGTAGGTACTATTATTGTCTCCAATTCACACTTTAGGCACAAGAAGGCTAAGCACTAAATTCAATGTCACACAGCTGATGAACGCTCAAGGTGACATTGAATTTCAGGTGCAACCTCTTCATATTGGTCTCTTGCAAATAAAATCCAGAATAAATGACTTTTGACATGTGGACATATTAGTTAAAAGATGTCACTATCAATCTTGTCTGAAGAAATAAAACGTTGGAGATAAAGTAAAAATGCTCCTTATTTGAAAGCTTCAGACATTCTCCTCCCACACTTCCTGAGGGGCACCATCTGCATCTCATGAGTTTGGCTTTTACTTCCAGTCCCCTTTACATGTTTTACATAAGCGAATTAAGTACATTTTCATAGGCACAGGTAGTCTTGCTTTGAATGATCGTAATGTAATGAAATTGTACGTTAAAGTGTTTCTTCAACATTTTTTTCCCCATTCAGTATTATCTTTACGTTCAAAATATTTTACATTGGCTGTCTAGTCTTAGCAGTGGAGAGCCTGCAATTGTGTAGCTGCTTAAGATGAATTTTGAATAACTTTTGGGAGAATGTGACATGCTTCAAGTCCTAGGTAAGAAAAGATAGCACAGAGTTGGAGGGGAGGCTTGTTTCCCTAGCTTTTTATGGAACCAGAATGTTTGCCAGGCTCAGGATAGGACTTGGTGGAAGCACCTGGAGTGGTATCTTTGGCACTGAATTCTTGCATAGTGAGTGGGCCAAGTAAGAAGTAGGATATAAAGAGAAAGGATGCCAAGGGTGGTTTTCAGTTGATGCACAAGTTTGTGGGAACGACTGAGGACCATGCTAAAATTTTTTCAAGATGCTACAGAAAAATCCTAATTTCTAGGCTGTTTAAAAGTGGAGCCCTAGTGACAAATTGAGGTCTTTCAGAAAATGTAGAAGCAACATAATTTTGTAACCACAGACTAGTAAATACTGTTTCGTACAAACTAATGTTCCCTTCCTTGGTTCCTGAAAAATTTTCATAGACACTACGAGTGATTTATTATGCACTTATTCCACAAGGCCAGCAAACATGCCTGCAAACACTAGTTTACAGTCTCATAAGATCGAAAGTCCTGTGAGAACAAGGACATTTCTGTAGAATTTGGAGATCAGGTGGCTTATGAAGTGAGGGCTCTGAGAAGACCAATTATGGGTGTTGGAAGTTCAATACTAGAGAATTGGGCATCAATGCTAAATTGCTCTCTGCATAATTTTATAGTCATCTCTGCTGATATTCAAAATAATCACTTATTTTTACAGCTCCCATATGCTTCACTATATCTTCTGAAAGGAAAATAATGATATTTCCTAGACGTTTTCACATTATGGAAGTCAGTCATCACAATCAGTGGGCCAGCCCTATGTTGTTACATTTCTGATATCTCCTCAGCCACCTGTGCTACTTTCTAAATTATTATTTTGCAACAATCTGAGAAATCTTTTTATATGCTTACTAAAGTCACACATGGCAAACGTCAGGCTTAAGGGATAGAAGAATAGAGGAAAACGCATATGGAAAAAATAACACCAGGTTGTTATTTTAGCAAGTGGTCACATTTGTTTCCAATATGGTTTTGAATTCAGTGTGCAAGATTGAAATTTGACTTCTCCGAAGTCAGTCTCAACCCATCTATGAATGGAAGAAGTGATTGAAGGCTGCAAAGAATATCTAGAACAAAGCAAGTACTCAGATATGTGTAATTTCCAAGACATTATTTAGGTTAATTTAGTTAAATTTTTCTCAAGGGTAAAATAAACTAGTAATAACTGCCATGCCTGGTATAGAAATTTTCAGTTAAAAAAGCACCCATTTTTTTTTTCTATTCCAGCATTATAGGTAATGCCACTGTTATTTTAGTCAAAGCATGGCTTTAGCTGAAGCAGGATGCTATATAATCAATGCCAGAGAACAAAGGAACAAGGCAACATCTTTGACTCCACAAGGACAGTAACTCAGTGATGAGAGGCTCCAGATAAGTTTCTCCCCAGAGAGATTTGCTAATTTGTTGCTCTTGAACATGAATTTAATTTTCATATGGTATTGTCACCATATGAAAATTTCCCTCGACACATGGAATTCTAAAGAAAAATAACCACTTTTGGTTTTGATTTTTTGTACACTTCAAATATATTCTGGAGATTGTTCAGTTGTACAACAGTGCAGCCTATAAATACATTGGGCGCATTTCATGATCCCCTCCCCAGACCAGGATGCAAAGCCAAGCTGAGCTTGGAATGGGCTGAAGGTCTTGGCGTAAGACCTTTGGCATTTGGCAGTTGAGTTTCCAGATCAAAAGCTAAACTAGTATTTTCCCAGTACAGTTTACTGTGGTAGTTTGCTGAGAGTGTACATCAAGAAATAAACTGCCAATCTGAGTGTGCCTAATTGTGCAATTATGTGAATCATTGTGAACCTTATTTGCATTACTGGAAGAAAGCAATTATTCATTGCCATACTAGTTTAAAATATTCTAAATTAAAATGCATTTAATCCACCTAACCTAGCGAACATCATAACTTATTCTAGACTACTTTAAACATTCCAAGAACACAGTATCCAAAAAATGTTGGCAACACAGTACACTGCAGAATATGGGTTGTTTACCCTTGTGATGACTGGCCGAGGGCTGTGGCTTGCTGACATGGGCCAGGATCACCAGAAAGAATCCAGCCCACAATGGTAGCCCAGGAAAAGATCAAAATTCAAATTAGAAGTATGATTTCTACTGAATGCATATAAGTTTTGAATCTTCATAAAGCCAAACATTTTGAGATTGAACCGTTGTCAGCAATCATCTGTAGTTTGAAGAAAGAGTTAGAATGAGAGAGAGAGAGAGAGGAGGTGAGGAAGTGATGAAGAGAATCATTGCTTTGAGGGCATGTAAAGAATAAAAAAAGATTGGATAGAGAAGGCAGCACTACTTGTCTCTGATTTTTCCATCCTCATTTCCATTAAAGATATTAGTCCTCATAATTAGAAATGTAAATCAAATACTTAAGTGAAAACTGACACCAGCCTTAGAGAGATGTTTGTATGAGAGCAGCAGATTTAGTGACTTTCAGGTTCAAGGGCCTTTTACACACTACAATAATTTGTGGCTAGGATTACTGATACACGGTCTGCATTTCAAGACATTATAAAATACCAAGATGAGCAAACATACAGCATTTTAATAAAGTGGCAAGAGATTAATTTTGAACCTCACACATCAGTAATGTTGTTGTCAGTATAGCAAGGATTTCTGAAAGACTCATTAAGTAGATGAGTAAATGTTTGCAGGATAGTTGGCAAATAATATGGAGATGTGAGTCGGATAGGAGAGAGTCACTCTTTAGTTCAAAAAACAGTTATGAAACATCCATTTAAAGGCATTCTTTTAGGTCCAGTGTAAGTGAAAGAGATATAAAGATGAAAATGATAAGATTGTTTCCTCAATAATTTCCTAACCTACTTGGAATGATGATATATAAACAGGAATTAATTAGAAACAGTAATTCAGACAAGCAGAACCATGGTCTCTCTCTCTCTCTCTCTCTCTCTCTCTCTCTCTATATATATATATATATATATATATATATATATATATATATATATATGGCCCAGTGAATGAAATTTGTGCACATTAAAAGGGAATTAATTAGAGGAAATATTTTAATATTGCTATTTGCCCTTTCTCTATAATAAAAGTGTGAGAGGTAAAAGGAAATGAGTACAACGTATATGAAAATAATACATAATTTTATTAATAAACAAATAATAATAAAATGATATAACCACAAACTCATGATATAAAAACAACATTGATACAAATTATGACTGACAAAGTGATTAAACTTATTCTAATAGCTCCCTACATACCACATTAAGAGTGAAAATACTTTCAGAGTGCTTGACTAATTTTCCTTGGGATAAAATATTTACAACTTTAACATCACACGCTCTTCAAACTCAAGAGAAAGCAACATATAACTGACCATGTGCAAAAACGGGTTCAGGTAGGACTATTCCTACTCTGTCTAGAGTTTGTCCTTCTGATATATTAATAGTCATTGCAAATGCTGGCATCACAGGAAACTGTC
>PVJC01018518.1:0-31334 GCA_004026665.1 Murina feae | reverse complement strand
AATTTTTTATCTCGTTAACACAAAAGGCAAAAAAGAACACTATTGTATCACAGGGGTGGCAGCTGCAGGAAGCAGCTATCCCCCCTACATTTGGGAAAACAAAGTGAAGAGATGGAAATTAGTATAAATTTGAAGCTTAAAGGAGGGGCCCAGTGAAGCTGAAACCCATATCTCTAAGGAAGACACTACACTTGACCCTGAACACCATGGGGGTTAGGGACACTGACACCCTCCCCCCGCCCCCCACACACAGTCAAAAATCCTCATATCACTTTGACTCCCCCAAAACTTAACTACAAATAGTCTACTGTTGACCGGAAGCCTCGCCGGTAACACCAGCTTGCGTTTAACACAAGTTTTGTATGTTATATGCATTACATACTGCATTCTTACAATAAAGTAAGCTGGAGAAAAGAAAATGTTACTAAGAAAACCATAAGAAAGAGAAAATACAGTTACAGTGCTGACTTGTGTTTACTGATGGATACTGTACATTTACAGCATCTGTTTACAAAGCGGAAAAAAATGTATAAGTGGACTCGTGCCGTTCAAACCTGTGTTATTGAAGGTCCACTATGTTGGACTGGCACTGAGGGTCTCTGACGGCAGCCCAATGAGGCTGATTCTGAAAGTGTTGGGAAAATATAAACTGGATTCAAACACTGCGACAGAGAGAAAACACAGCTTCCTTGTTGGAAATACATATTTTAAAGCACTGAGAAGAGGATGCATGTAGGAGCGAGAAGCAAACAGAAGGCAAACCCAAGGCAAAAGGATGGAACAAGTTTCTTCTCCCTCCCACAGCCCCTCTCTCTCTGGTGCCCAGTATCATCTCAGACACAGGGAGTCGCCCAAAGCAGCAACGGGATTTGTAGCATTTCAGCCCTAGTGCATCAAAATGATATGGAAAGAGGATTTGGAGCTGAGAGAGAATAAGTAGCTTAATAACCAGCATAGCATCCTTTGACTCCTCAGCATCCATATAAAACTTTTGATAAAAATTGGGAATTCCCTATTTCCACCTGAGATAAGCAACTATTCTTCATGCAAATGGAAATGTCCTCTTCTCCCCAAATAAGAAGAAGCAACGTTTCAACAGCCATTAGATTGTCGATGGAAGAAATAGCCACGCCCTGGCCGGGACGCTCAGCTGTTCTGAGCGTTTCTAGATGGGCCAGGGTTCAGGGTTTGAGCTCAGTCAGGGCACATATGGGAAGCAACCAATGAGTACATGGATGGGTGGAACAACAAATGGATGTTTCTCTCACTCCATTCTTCTCTCTAAAATCAGCCAATAAAAATTTTAAAATAATTATAATAATAATAATAATAAAAGAAATGTTCAAACCTGTAGAGAATGTTTATGACTTTATTTCAGCCCAAGTGACAATTTCTGGGAAAGAAAATCTCAACAGCTTAAGAAGATGCTCTGGAGAATGCCAGTTTTACAGCTTATTTTATCCAGTAGAATCAAAGGAGGAGATGTGAGTGGTGGAGGGTCGCATAAGGTACACCGGTGGTAGATTATGGAGGTGGGAGAAAGCAAAGCAGAGAAATCTCTGGGGTTGGGTGAAAAGTAAAATGGAGAGACACATACTTCTTTTTACACTGGTGGGTACAGGATGGTTAATTAGCACCATTTATAGAGATGGTATTTGGGAGGAACAAGATAATGATGAGGGTTCTGCGGTCTTGTGCTCTGGTGGGAGATGGTGCCCTGAGGGGTCTGGAAAAGAGAGTACTCTAAAGAAATGCTATGGCAGATGCAATAGACAGGCTCAGTTAAGGTAAAGACTGACCTTTGTCAAGGAAGCTACAGGCCCAGGACCTGACCACTCTTAAGCTATGATCCACTCTTAAGCTAGCATTTGTATGTTCAGACCACCCTATGTGGCCCTGTAGGTCTCTGAGTTTGTAAGGCTGGCTGTGCAGGCCTCCCCCGAGCTCATCAGATTCAGTGTGCATTCCCTTTTTCATCCACAGCATGCATCTCTGGTAAGAGAGAGTCACTCTCCCTCTCTTTGCTATGTTAATTATTCTTCCAATTGAACCATGGTTCCCATGGACTATTATCTACCGACAACTCTTACACAACATTTTTATACAGTAGTGAGGAAGGGAGGAGAAGGTGCCCAGGGCGAATCCCCTGGAAGGAATAGCTATATTTCCAAATCTTCAGATTGCTGTTGCTAGAGCGATAAATGCTCTCCTCCCTTTCTGTTCTTGTACGGTTATGTTTGTATCACAATTGACCTTGTTTCCTATACCCTTCCATAAATGTTCATGTCTTAACATATTTAGCTTGTTGTTGTTGATCAGAACTATACAGGTGTGACCAATCACTGCATCTGAATAAAACACACACACACAAATACACACACACAAAACAACCTGTAGGCCTGTCCTAATTGAAAAGTAACCAATAGATTTTGAAATCATTTTGTGTATTTCTATCCTTTGAAAAGTTCCTTTTACTCTTCTCCCTTCATTCTTCCACAAGCATTACGTTTCTTCAGCAGAGACTTTGATCGTTACGGGAGGGTGCCAAGCGGAAGACGGAGTTAACGTTTAGTGTTCGATGTTGACAATGGGAGTTTTGAGTGAATGACATGAAAATAGGCATGAAAGCTACACTTTGTTGAGAAGAGGATTTCATGAACATTTCTGGGGCCACGCTTTGCTGATCAGACCATAGAATGTTATCATAAGCCAAGAATAGAACAAAAGCAGAAGAAGGTGAGGGCAGTCCTTATCTTACAGAGAGGTGAGAGAGACTGCCCTGGCTGACCTGGGTGTGAGCAGAGAAGAACAAGACAGTCTGTCCTGTGTCCTGTGTCCTGACTTCCCCTTCCCAGGCGAGTGCCCTGGGAATCAGAGTGTCTATGAGACATGTTCTCGAGAAAGTGGAAAACAGAATAGCTTTCACTTTGCTCTCTATTTAGAGCCCTGGTAGACCACCCACAGGCTGACCCCTCTCCACCTTGAGGGGAATAACAGAGTTGGTGGGGAGGTGATTAAAAGGATCAAGGGCACTCTTACTGGCTCCCATGGCAAAGGCTAATACAAGGACCACACAAGGCAAGACTGGGAAACCCTTGCCTCACGCCTCCAAGATGCAAAGTTTCCCCTGTGCCCTGATTTTACTTGAGAGAGGAAAGTGAAAGGGAGGGAGAGTGCCATAGGAAGCTTAATTTTAGATTAAGAGAATATTAACACAGTAGAGATTTTAATCAAAAGACACTGTTTAAAACAAAAGATAACGAGCTATTGTTAGAATTCCTGTCCAATCCAGTACCTATTTCTCCTTGTGGAGATTTTAGAAAAGGGTCCTCATATTCTTTGGACATCTATGACTACATGTGTGGACTTATTACCATGACAATTACTTATTTAAAAGAGCTAGGTGATAGTAGTGTGTGTGCATAATTATATATAACCTAAGTCACAGGCATTTTGGAAACATAAAATTCCAAGTAGAAAAAAATCTAGGGATTATACTATTTAAATGTTTCTTTAAATTATTTGGTTGTGTTGATATGATAAGAAATGATTAGTTACAATAATATTCAGATAGGCTCACTCATTTAGTTAATGTAAAATCATGCAGTTTGCAGTATTTAAAATTATTTGGCTAATACTTCCATTTCAGAGCATTCTTGCTGAATTCATTATAGAGAAAAAGCAATCAAATTTATCTTAAGGTTTAATAAAAGCCCAATATTTATAGAATAGGTGGACACATTTATAAGTAACCAGCAATAGAAACATCCTTGTTATAGTCAGAAAAGTTGATGACTTGTTCTATTTTCTTATATTTTATTATTTTTCCTCCAGTTTACATTCTGATTCAAGCCTAGGAATTGACGAGCTACACTTAAAAGAAAACTATAAAATATAACACAAGTTATCATTTTAATATAAAAATTGCTGCCATATCATTTATTTTCCAATTTTAATATAGAATAATTTGGTTTTTAATGTCTTATTTTACTTGCCTCAAACTCTAATTAAATGCCTCAGACTGGAACGGCATTCCATTAAGTATCTGTTAGAACATGTCTGTAGAAATGTCTGCTCTGTGTGTATAAAATTTTCAGGAACCTGGAAACTTAATATTCAAGTTTCATATAATTCTGTTAACACCACCCAGAAAAAAAAAATTAAAGAAAATTTACAACTAAGGTACTGAAATAGCTTACAAAAATTCCGCCAGTTTAAAATAGCTACTGCTTGGTGCTATCCATAGAGTTTTTGTTTTAGCGCCAAAATCAAAGATTCCATTTAAAAAAGAAAATAAATAGAGTGTCTGGTTGGCAACTTTTGATTTATGGATTTTGTGCTGCTGGTGTCATCAAATATAAAAATTTATGTCTTTATTTTTTTATGTTCCTTTTTTTTTTGACTAAGAATTTCTTCACCTTTCTTGGAATTCCTTTCAATTTCTGTGTGTTATATTTTCTCTACCTTCACTTTGCTTTAGTGTTGTTTTCAATTTCTTACTATTACTTGGTTGCTTTAACGCATCTGTTCTTAACCAGGTAATATTTTTTTGGAGTGCCCATATGATAGCAGTAGCCTGCATTTTCTGAGTGCTTGCCAAGGGGCAGGCCTTGTGTGATAGTACGCACAATGAGTGCTCCCCACGTAAGCAGGCTGGTATCACAGTGGTGCCGCACTCTAATACTGAGGAAGAAGCTGAAGTACAAAGGATTAAAGCTGGCAAGCGGAAGGGCTGGGCATTGCTAACATGTGGTCCAACTTCAATGCACATTTAACAATCTTTTTTGTGAAATTTCTGTTAGTCGTGAGTACAGAAAGTTATTGTAAGCTGCCTTACGAAACATGGCATAAAATCTAGGAGTGGGCTTCCATACACTGCTGGGTTCAGACGCTGAAATCACAGCGGGGTCTGTCACTTGCCCTCCTTGTGGCTTCTCGCCCTTCGTTCTCAGATTGCCTCTGCATGGCAGGTATCGCATTAAAAAAGATTCAATACACTTAAATGAATGAAATTAGACACTCATCTGGTCTAGACCTTCAGTGTGTGGCGATAATTAATCTTTAAAAAACATTTTAATGTTCTATGCACCATAACTCTTACCTGCAATTTCCTGAGTGTATAAAATCAAAGAGTGGAAATTTCTATTGGATGGATGTCAATTTTATTCACATTCTTTAGCTGAATAAGTGTGATTGCTAAGAACATATTTAATGAAACAAGTTCAGAAGTTACAAGAACTTGAAGCAACAGCAAGTGCTTGATTAACATTCTGTGTATAACAGAAGTGTCATTGGGGAAAGGAACTTATTTTTTATTTTTTTAAATTTTAAATTAAATCTTTATTGTTCATATTATTACAGATGTTCCTTTTTTTAAACCCCCATAGCTCCCCTCTACTTGGTCCCCCCCCCGACACCCCGTGCCCTTATCCCCACCACTGTCTTCATCCATAGATGTAAGATTTTTGTCCAGTCTCTTCCCATACCACTCATGCCCCCTTCCCCCTGAGAAATATCAGTCTACTCCCTTTCTATGCCCTTACTTATATTCTATTCACCAGTTTACTCTGTTCATCAGATATTTCTATTGACTTGTTATATTCACTTGTTGATGGATATATATTTGTTGTCACTTTGTTGTTCATACTTTTTATTTTTACCTTTTTCTTCTTCTTCCTCTTCTTAAAGAATGCCCTTCAGCATTTCAAATAATCCTGGTTTGGTAGTGATGCACTCCTTTAGATTTTTCTTGTCTGTGAAGCTCTTTGTTTGACCATCAATTTTACATGATAGCCTTGCTGGGTAGAGTAATCTTGGTTGTAGGTTCCTGCTATCCATCACTTTGAATATTTCTTGCCAGTCCCTTCTGGCCTGCAAAGTTTCTGTTGAGAAATCAGCTGACAGTCGTATGGGTACTCCCTTGTAGGTAACTAACTGTTTTTCTCTTGATGCTTTTAATATTCTCTCTTTGTCTTTTGCCCTTGGCATTTTAATTATGATGTGTCTTGGTATGGTCCTCCTTGGATTCCTTTTGTTTGGGGTCCTCTGTGCTTCCTGGACTTGTAAGTCTATTTCTTTCACCAGATAGGGTAAGTTTTCTGTCATTATTTCTTCAAATAGGTTTTCAATATCTTGCTCTCTCTCTTCTTCTGGTACTCCTATAATTTTGATGTTGGTACGCTTCAAGTTCTCCCAGATGCTCCTTACACTATCTTCACACTTCTGGATTCTTTTTTCTTTTTTTCTCTTCCAGTTGGGTGCTTTTTGCTTTTTCATGTTTCAGATCTTTGACTTGATTATTGCAAACCTCTAGTCTGCTATTGGATCTCTGTATAATATTACTAAGTTTATCGACGGATTCTAGAAAATTCTTGAAAAACCTTAAAACCGTAGTTCTGAACTCTATATCTCGTAGTTTGCTTTCCTCCATTTCTGTCATTTGTGAGCTGTTTCTTTGTCTCCACATTTTGACTGCTTCCCTGCATTGATAGAGTGGCTTTCTGTGCTAGGTGTCCTATAGGGCCCAGTGATTCAGCTTCCCCAATCACCTGGAGTGGACACTCTAGTTGTACGCCTTTGAAGGCTGGGTGCACAGTCTTGTTGTAGTTATCACTGGGAGGAAATGACCTCCAGGCCTTTCTCCTCGTTGTTTGAGGTTTGGAACTTTTGTAGTTCTGTCCCAGCTGCAGTCCCTTAGGTTATGCTGCAAGCAGGCAGGCACACAGCTTGGGCAGAGTTGTAAGTTGGGTGGGGCGGGGTCTCAGAATCACCAGGGCAGAGCAACCTATAATGGCTGCCCCTCCGTCGACTCCGCAGCTTCTCTCGGATTTGGCATTTCCACGCCCTGGCGTCTGCGTGCCCCTGAGTCTCTGCGTCAGATCGCTGCGAACAGCTCTGTTAGAATGCCACTCGTCTTCTGCCCCATTGCCCAACAGTCCGCATCGCATTCAGTGCAACCCCGGAGTTTATAATCTCCTTCCAAGTCGCGGACCCAGGTGCTGCTGCACCTGTGCTGCCTCCGTTTCGCGCATCCGTACCTCTCAGTTTTGTGGCCGGGAACTTCTACTCAGTCTCAATGCACTCCTTCTCTTGCCTTCTAGTTGTAAAGCTTCCCCTCCCTTGGTTCTGTAGGATGGCCATTTATCTGTACAGTTGTATTTTTATAATGTAATTGTGGGAGGCTGCACATTTATGTATATACCTCATGCCGTCATCTTGGTTCCATATCTATCAGGAACTTATTTTTTAATATATTTAAATGTCTTTATTGCCTAAGGGAGGGGGACCATGTATGGTATAAATCTTAAACTACATACTTAATTCAATATACACATCATGTCACATTTCTTTATTTTTAGAAACCATTTTCAGTCCATGTCCAGGCCTCCATTTGGTGTAGATAGTAAGAAATTAAATGCAATATATTGCCGGATATGCCCCCTGCCCCCCCCCCCATGGTTATCTAAAATCTTAGGGTTGTGTGCAGCATCGAATATCTAGAATACTGCTGAAGTTACAGTCTGCATCCTTCCATCATTCCTCAAGCATGGAAAAATGGTCCCTTCAGGTGTAGTGGCTCTCTGCTTCTATTGGGTGTCCTAGGTCCTCATAAAGGTTGAGACCACTGTGTCTAGGGTCCAGGCTCCCTGAAGGCCACTACCTAGGGGGATTCAAGGGGACTCACAAATCTTGATCCCATTCACTGGTTCTAGAAATGTCATCTCTCTCTCTCTCTATTTGGCCCCAAAAAACTTACTCTTCCTTTCTCCTTATCTACTGGGCTAGCCAAAAAGATCTCATCCATAAGCTAATACTTTTACAAAACATAGGAATGGCTATTGTCCTCCTGAAGACCTCTACTTCCAGTTTTACAAGAAGTCCAGGAGCAAGAAACTACAAATGACTTGGCTATCACCTTAAAATAAGAGGGAGAGGCACAGAAGATAAGTACCAATTATTATCTTAAAAATGTTGTTCTGGTATTTACCTATACCATTAAGGTCAATTAATATTTGACAAAGGAGACTAGAACATTCAATGGAGTAAAGACAGTCTCTCTTCAACAATGGTGTATTGGGAAAATTATACAGGCACATGCAAAAAGATGAAACTAGACCACCAACTTACACCATACACAAGAATAAACTCAAAATGGATAAAAGACTTAAATGTAAGTTGTGAAACCATAAAGGTACTAGAAAACATAGGAAGCAAGATCTCAGACATTTCACGTAGCAAAATTTTCATTGGTACATCTCCTAGGGCAAGAGAAATAAAGGAAAAAATAAACAAATGGGATTGTATCAAACTAAAAAGCTTCTGTACAAAAAAAACAACAACCACACACCCAGCATCATAATGAAAAGGGAGCTCACTGTATAGGAGAACATATCTGCCAATGACACATCTGATAAGGGATTAACTTCCAAAATATTTAAAGAACTCATACAACTCAACAAAAGGAAGACAAACAATCTAATTTAAAAATAGGCAAAGGATCTGAATAGACTTCTCCAAAGAGGACATGCAGATGCCCAATAGACATGAAAAATGTTCAGTGTCACTAATCAGAGAGACACAAATTAAAATTATAATGATCCCTGGCTGGTTTTCTCAGTGGTTAGAGCATTGGTCCATAGAAGGAAGGGTTGCAGGTTAGATTGCCAGTCAAGGGCATGTACCTCAGTTGCAGGTTCAATCCCTGGCTCCGGTCTGGGCACACGCGGGAGGCAACCAGTAGATGTGTCTCTCTCACATTGATGTTTCACTCTCTCTAAAGATCAATGGAAAAAATGTTCTCGGGTGAGAATTAAGAAAAAAAAGAAACTATAATGAGATATCACCTCACACATGACAGAATGGCTATCATCAATTATAAATCAACAGACACGTGCTGGCAGGGATGTGGAGTATACTGCTAGTGGGAACGCAGATTGGTGTGGCCACTATGGAAAACAGTGTGGAGTTCCATCAGAAAATTAAAAATGGAACTGCTGCCCTGACTGGTTTGGCTCAGTGGATAGAGCGTCAGCCTGCGGACTCAAGGGTCCCAGGTTCGATTCTGGTCAAGGGCAGGTACCTTGGTTGCGGGCACATCCCCAGTAAGGGGTGTGCAAAAAGCAGTTGATCAATGTTTCTCTCTCATCGATGTTTCTAATTCTCTATCCCTCTCCCTTCCTCTCTGTAAAAAATCAATCAAATATATTTTTAAAAAATGGAACTGCTGTTTGACCCACTTTTGGAAACATAACCCAAGAACCCTGAAACACCAATCAGAAAGAATATATGCACTCCTATGTTCATAGCAGTGCTATTTACAAAAGCTAAGACTCCAAGTGCCCATCAGTAGATGAGTGGACAAAAAAGCTGTGGTACATCTACACCATGGAATCCTATGCAGCAGTAATGAAAGTAGGATCTCTTACTCTTTGAGATGGCATGGATGGATGTGGAGATTATTATGCTAAGTGAAATAAGCCAGTCAGAGAAAGACAAATATCATGTGATCTCACTTATTTGTGGAATCTAATGACCAAAATTAATTGACCAATAAACTAAGTCCAGAAGCATGGAGGCATAGAACAGATTGACATATCTGGGGGGGAGGGGAGCGCACAGGAAGAGATAAACCAAGTAACTTATATGCTTATATGCATAGCCTATGGACACAGACAAGAGTGTGGTGAAGGTCTGGGGTGGGGTGAGGGCTGGGCAGAGACGGGGGAAGGAGGACAACTGTGATACTGTCAACGACGACCAAAAATGTTTTTTAATTGCTCTGCTATAAATATCTAACCAGGATCTGCAGCTCGAATCATGACAGGGAAACGATGTACCATGTCACCAGAAATCTCATCACCTCCAGTGAAATATGTCTTAGCTCCATCGAGTTGGAGGACTTGCCCAGAACGGACGCCAGCAGGATCCCCACACAGCAGCTAGATGAAGGAATGCAGAGATACCGTTCGTAAGATATGCAGGATATGCAGAAAAATACTTAAAAACTGCTGGAGAACAGATTAAAAAGGCCAGGCATAAATACCTGCAGCTAGGAAAGGGAAGTCAGGCCAGCTAGGGTGGTGCCCGGCTGAGGAGCGGTAGAGACTGTTGGCTCCGGGAGCGTCTTTAAGCTCGTTTGACTCAGAAGTCATCAGCCTATGTTCTGTGGGTCTACAAAGGGGCTTAAAGGTGAGATCTAGAAATGTCGGATTGGCGTTCCACTTAAAAATAGTGTGTTTTCTATTTTTAACTATAATGAAAATCAGAAAGGAAACCTAAAACTGTTATATTGTAAAGGGATACCAAATGGGTGTGTTACTTAAAATATCCCTTATCGTGCTAACCTCATCTCCTCTCGTGCTCCCCTTGTTCGCACGCTCTGAGCCACTCTGCCCTCCTTGCTGTTCCTAGAATATACCACACGTGCTCCCATCTGCCTGCTACACGGACATCACTGTATTTTGCTCCCTCACCACCTTCAAACATTTGCTCACATACCATCTTCTGAGTGAGACCCTTTCCGATCACCATATTTAAAGATTGCCTCTCCGTGTCTAAGTTCCTAACCTCCTTTCCTGACTTACATTTCATATATTTTCTCACCGTCTTACAGACGATGCAATTTAATGCTGTGTTTTCTTTTATTGTCTGCCATCAGCTCGTATGTAATCTTCCCAAAACAATGACAAGGGAATTCGGTTTGCTTTATTAAGTGAAACCCCAGCACCTAGAGCAACACTGCATGGAAATCTGTGTTGAATAAACAAATAGAGGTCAAGATGACCCATGGAATAGAAGAGCAAATGCCGGCTTAGAAAGACCAGAACAAGTGTTCAGATTTTTCTTTATAGATGTCTGTGTGTAGAGACAGTTCTAGCTCTTAGTCCAAACTGTTGTTGGAGTTTCTTGTGGACACACACACACAACTATAGAGGAAACTTTGATCCCTTGTTTAAATACATGCATATACTTAAGAATTATATTCAAACTAGAGGCCTGGTGCACAAAAATTTGTGCACTTGGGGTGATTCTTCAGCCCGGCCTGTGCCCTCTCACAGTCCGGGAGCCCTCAGGGGATGTCCATTTGCCAGCAGGGAGCAGGCCTAACCTACAGTCAGACATCCTCAGAGCTGCTAAGGAGGCGAGAGAGGCTCCTGCCACCACTGCTGTGCTGGCAGCCATCAGCCTGGCTTGTGGCTGAGCAGAGCTCCCCTGTGGAAGCACACTGACCACCAGGGGGCAGCTCCTTCATTGAGCATCTGCTCCCTGGTGGTCAGTGTGTGTCATAGTGACCAGTCATTCCCAGTCATTCTGCTGTTAGGGTCAATTTGCATATTACCCTTTTATTATATAGAGTAAAGGCCTGGTGCATGGGTGTGGGCCAGCTGGTTTGCCCTGAAGGGTGTCCCAAATTAGGGTGGGGGTCCCTCTAGGGCACTTGGCCATCCTGGATGAGGACTGATGGCTATTTGCAGGCTGGCCAGAGCCCCTTCAGGGTGGGGGAGTCCTGCTGGGGTGCCTGGCCAGCCTGGGTGAGGGGCTGATGGCCATTTTCAGGCTGGCCACACTCCCCGGCAACCCAAGCTCCCAACCTCTCCTTTTTTTCTTTCTTTTTTCTTTCCTGGGATTTATTTATCTTCTATAATTGAAACTTTGTAGCCTTGAGCAGATCCCAGGGCTGCCTAGGGCAGGTGGGAAGCTCCATCACCAGGGGCAACCCAAGCCTCCTGCTCGCTCCAGCTCCATGGCCATCGCCATCTTAGTTGGGTTATATTTGCATAACCACTCCTGATTGGCTGATGGGCATGGCTTGAGCTTAGCAGAGGGATGGTCAGTTTGCATGTTTCTCTTTTATTATATAGGATATAGGAAATATTTATTAAGTACCTCTGTGATCCAGAACTTCTGTGGGCATGTTCATCTTGTTTAACTCATGTGATCCTCACAACCACCTGCAAAGGAATTTCAACAGAAGTTAAATCCTGAAAGCAGGGGCATTTTTGAATTTTCCATTCACTATCTAGTCACTGCAAGGGTTTGATAGGTTAACTTGAAGGTAGAATGTCCACACATTTGAATAGCCTCTTTTTCTTACTTTATGTTAGCAGTTCTCAAACATAAGTGGCATACAATATATCGTATAGTAATCTCTATCCAAAGACTACATCTAATCTACTTTAGTAGACAAGTAAGGGATTTTCTAGAGTAATTTTTATTCAACCCAATTTTCAGCTTGTTTTCCAAGCTCTTAAAAGCATAACTTCAGTTTTCACTAACATTAGCCTCATCATATTCCAAGTTACCTTGTTTTTGCTTGAACTTCAGAATAAAGCTCCAGTGGTCATATTTGTGCACATATTTGGAAAAATTTTTTTAAGGACCTGGGAACAAGAAGGTGGTTGTTCTTCACCACTCTTTTTAAAATTCAAAGTTGCGGATGTCCACTCACATAAAATAAAACTCATCTGCTCCCTGCCTGCGCCTCACAACTGTCAGTGGTGCAGAGACAAGAACCACCAAAAGTGTTAAAATGGAGATGTACCCTGGTTGCAGATTTAATTCCTATCATCATTGATATCTCTCTCTCTCTCTCCCTTTCCCTTCTACTCTGAAATCAATAAAAAAAATGTTTTTTAAAAAGAATAAAGTAATACGTTGTAGGAAGAAATTAAGAAAACATCTTTATTTGGATAAAAGGAGTGTAAAGGGACAAATTTGTATAGAGACTCAGTCATTGAAGAAAAGTAAACAAAATAAATGCATACTTCAATATACATAGATCTGAATGCGATGTTGGAAGAGAGGACACAGAAATTCTAAGATCACTGACTAAAAATGACTGATAGGATCGCTGTTCTTACATAAACAAGAATATTTCAATAGTTACACTTTTGAACAACCAGATAATATCTCTATGAAGCACTTCAATATATTTTGAGAAAAACAATAAAACAAAAATGTCTTAAAATTGTAATAGTTTCTAGAAAATGTCAACTGATTCTTTGTCCTTTAACAATTTCAAACATGTCCACATTTGACTATTGAATCATTTGCCACCTTCTTTGAGCTGAAGCTATTAGAACACAGGAATCATCTGCATTCATCTGAAGCAGAGCTCTTGTAGAAGCTGTGTCCCTGGCTTTGGGATGACATTAATGTCAAATACCCCAAAGCAAAGTCTGACACCCTCGGAGCCATTCAGCATACTGCTCTGAAGGCACCACACTGAGGGTATCAGTTGATTGAAAGGAATTAAGAATTACTTTAAAATTACAGAAAAAAAGTTCAAATGAGAATACCATAGTTTGGTCAGTAATGAAAGTTAAAGGTAAATATTTAAATATGTGGAATTCAAATAATATGGGATTGAGGGTGGTTGTTATGTGGATGGTGATATGGACTAGGGATGGGGGACTGTTGGGTCTGGGTGATTACCCTTGGGTAGATTTGAAATTCTCTATAATAAAAAAAAAGTTTGTTTTTTAAAAAATATGTTTTATTGGTTATTTACAGAGAGGAAGGGAGAGGGATAGAAAGTTAGAAACATCGATCAGCTGCCTCCTGCACACTCCCTACTGAGGATGTGCCCGCAACCACGGTACATGCTCCTGACTGGAATCAAACCTGGGACCCTTGAATCCGCAGGCCAAACCAGCCAGGGCAAAAAAAGTTTTAAAGAAAATATTTTATTTAAGAAAAGCACGCATTTAGTTTTATGTCATACTAGAGGCCCAGTGCACAAATTCGTGCACGGGTGGGATCCAGCCAACCTGGGCCAGCCGGGGGGGAGGGTTTGAATTGAGTGGGGGGAGGGGACGTGGGAGGTTGGCCGGCTGACCAGAGGGGACAATTTACATATTAGCATTTTATTATATAGGATAGAATTATCAGACTATAAGATGGTCCGTTTGTTCAAACCATCAGTGTACTTTGAGAAGAAGAGAATGAGATTCCTGTGTCACTATGAAAGGGTCAAGAGGCAACCATATCAGACTTAAAAGTTCCAATTCTTCCATTTCCCTGGGCTGTAATGACAGACTCTCAGACATAGTCGAAAGACTCAATCAAGCTTTTACAAATAAAGAGGCACTATTTATGATGTGAGGATTTTTTTTCTTCTTAAGTTGTAATAGTCTATGATTAGGCAAAATCTTCAGAGAGCACCTAATCACCCTTCTGAATTTATTCTAACAAGGTTTTTTATTTTGATTTTCTCCTTTCACAACTCTCCCAAAATGTTAATGAGCCCCAATTCAGTATTTCTCTTAGAAAAGTTAAAATGCATGTTTTACTTTCCTTTTCTTTAATTTTCAACCCCTATTAAATTCTTGGTCTCTTTTCCTGTTCTACAGATAACTGCTGTTGAAAAGAAATGTAGTAATCACATGTAATTAACATGTTTATAATAGCCACATTTAAAAAAAGGGGGGGGGGATTCATCTTAATAATATACTTTATTTTATTTTACACAATACATCCAGTTCTGACTATTCATTCTTAAAGGTCACTTTTTGAATAGCAAAGAGACAACTGGATTTCAGAATGTTTACAGGATTTTACTGTACTGCTTTCTTATGCATCAATACAAATATATTGCATACTGATACATATAAATATTATATATATCTGAAAGGGTCAAGAGGTGACCATATCAGAATTCAGATTTCTTCACTTCCCCCTGGGCTATAATGACAGTCCCTTAGACATAAGCGAAATACCCAATCAAGCTTTTGTAAGTAAAAAGGCACTATTTATGTCCACACTATTATTTATATCCATACTATCATTACAGAATAAGCTTAAGAAGAGGGATTAGGGGTCTTGTCTCTTATGTTATTCCTATTTTTATTAAATTTCAGGATATTTTACTAAGATGCAAAAGAGATTAGATATTACATCTCTCAACCCATTGTCATTATATCTTGAGTGAGTGAGACAAATTCATTTGAAGGCTCCTGAATCCAGCAATGTACTTTAAAAAAATTTTTTTTTATTGATTTCAGAAAGAAGGGAGAGGGAGAGAGAGAGAGAAACATCAATGATGAGAGAAAAACCATTGATCAGCTGCATTTTGCACGTCCCCTACTAGGAATCAAGCACATAACCCGGGCATGTGTCCTTGACTGGAATCAAACCCAGGATTCTTCAATATGCAGACTGACACTCTACCCACTGAGCCAAACCAGCTAGAACTTCCAGCAGTGTTGAAAAACTATATATATATTATTGATTTTTTGCACAGAGGAAGGGAGAGGGATAGAGAGTTAGAAACATCAATGAGAGAGAAATATCAATCAGTTGCCTCCTGCACACTCCTCACTGGGGATGTGCCCGCAACCAAGGTACATGTCCTTGACCGGAATCGAACCTGGGACCTTTAAGTCCACACACAGGCTGATGCTCTGCCAGGGGTCCTCAAATTTTTTAAACAGGGGTCCAGTTCACTGTCCCTCAGACAGTTGGAGGGCTGACTATAGTTTTAAAAAAAACCCTATGAACAAATTCCTATGCACACTGCACATATCTTATTTTGAAGTAAAAAAACAAGGCGGCAAAAATACCCGGGGGGCCGGATAAATGTCCTTGGCGGGCCACATGTGTCCCTCAGGCTGTAGTTTGAGGACGCCTGCAACCACTGAGCCAAACCGGTTAGGGCCATCAGTATACTTTTATTTAAATCCACAGTGAGCTAACAATGACCCAAGTCTTTCAATAGTCTTGAAGGTCAGGTTTTATGGATTCCAATAAAATATTAGCCCTGGGAGGCCAAAGCTTTTTTTTTTTTTAATTCTACTCTTCACCTTTTTTGTTTGTTTGTTTGTTTTGGAAAATACATTTATGTTTTTATATTATTTATTCATGTTAAAGTGTAATACATTTGGAGGAGATTAAAAATGGTGGCAGAGTAGGAGGATATTGCATGGACATGCTCCCAGGAACAAGCTGGAATTACAACTGAAATACGGAAAGGCTTCCTGAATAATCAATGGAGAACTCACAGGAGAGAACCCTGATACCCAAGGACCAAAGGTGGAGACCAAATAGAGACTGGTAGGAGGGGCGGAGATGCGAAAGAGCTGGCCAGGCACCCATAGATAGCAACTGAAGTCCTGGAGAGATATCTCAGCTGTCTGGGGGAGCCACTGAGAACTCTGGGATCTAGTCCTGAAGCTGGGCTCCCCAACAGGGAGCACCAAACTAAGGAGGGCACCCACATAACATCTAGCTGTGAAAAGCAGTGGGGTGCTGTCTGCCAGGGAGTGGCCACTGAAAGTTCAGGCACCCTCTTAAAGGGCCAACACACAAAAATTCTCTGTGAAACCACCCACCTTGTGCTCTGGCAGAGGGAGGGTGAAGTGGACTGGAGCTGTGAAAGCAGAACCCAGGACTGGGGACTTGGGGGATAGAGCTCAGAAGGCAGACACCCCAAGTTTTCTGGGCTGAGTCATTCCTTCATAGAGCTGAGGACATCTTTCCCACATAGACATCTGCCTTGCCTGGGGCGGGAAGACACGACACACCCTATTGGAAAACACCTTACCCTGAGGCTACTTAAGAGATTTAAAGTAACAATTAGCCCTCAGGCAGAAGCAACTGCCCCACCTGTTGAAAAAAACTCTTATCACACCCAAGGACAATTGCCTGGGGGCAATTCAAATCAGAATCTGTAGACAGAGGCTGTCTCTGGAGGCTTTGAGTCTTTGCCTGATCCAATTAGTCAGAAACAGCCTTTAACACTGTCCTGCACTAGAGATTGAGAGGTATAGAGGATCTATCTAAAACATAGTCACAAACCCAAACAGACAACAAAATTAGGAAACAAAGAAACAGCCCTCAAATGAAAGAACTAGCAATTTCTCCGGAAAAAGAGATAAATGAAGCAGAGATAAGAAATTTATCTGAAACAGAGTTCAGAGTAATGATGTTAAAAATGCTCAACAGTATGAAAATAGATATAGTAACTACGAAAAAAGAACAATCTGAGATAAAGAATGACATAACACAAATAAGGAACACATTGGAAGGAATACACAGAAGATTAGTGAAATCTGATGATCGAATCAGTATATTAGAAGACAGAATTGAAAACATCACTCAATTAGAGAACCAAAAAGAAAAAACAATTAAAAATCAAAAGAACAGCTTGAAGGAACTGTGGGACAATGTGAAACATAACAATATTAGAATAGTAGGTGTGCCAGAAGAGGCAGAAGGGGAGAAAGGAATAGAGAAGGTGTTTGAAGAAATAATGGTAGAAAACTTCCTTAATCTGGTAAAGGAAAAAGTCACACAAGTTCAGGAGGCACAGAAAACCCCAAATAAGAAGAACCCAGGAAAATCCAAGATGGCGGCATAGGTAAACACTGGAATTGCTGCCTCGCACAACCATTTCAAAACCACAACGAAAAGAAAAATGGACACCACCCAGACCCACAGGAAGGCTGGCTGAGTGGAAATTCTACAACTAGAAAGAGACTGAGGTGCAGAGGAGGTGCAGAAGTAAAGTGCAGAGGTACGGAGGTGCATGCAAAGGGGCTTGCGGAAAGGGCTGGCAGCATTTTGTACCGGAGGGAGGCACAAGCTCCCAACAGCTCTGAACTCCAGTTCCAGGCGAGTGTCTGGGGACTCAGAATCACACAGGGAGGAGCTGGACTGTCTGGCACCGTCTGGCACTGGGAGGAACTCCAGAGCAGCTTGAGACCCGGTGCCTCTTTGGGCAGGGCTGAGAATCAGCCATAGCTGCTTGCTCTGCCCTGTAGATTCCAGACCCCGCCCCACCCAAGCTGCATGCAGAGGCTTTTGCATATAAAAGGCTAGGAAACCTCAGGCAGAAGCTAAAATAGCACCTCCTTCGAGTTCCAAGAGACTGTGTACCCAGTGGTCAGAGTGGGACCATCCAGATTACAACTCCTCAGACCCATAAGGGACACACTCAGGGGGCAGACTCAGTGGGCACCAAAGCCCCACTGAAGCAAGTCTTGCCCCATAAGGGTGTTTCCAGCATAGAAGTTCTCTCACCATAGACACAGCTGATTCCCACAGCCAAGTGGCCTGGAGGTCAATTCCTCTCAGTGAAACCAACAACTATCAAGGTTTAGCTACAATTAGACTGTGCACAAAGCCGACAAAGCAGTGCACCAAGAGTATCCACCTCAGGTAATTGAGGAGATTGAGCCACTGGGCCCTATAGGACACCTAGCACAGAAAGCCACTCTATCAACATAGGGAAGCAGCCAAAATGTGGAGACAAAGAAACAGGTCACAAATGAGGGAAATGGAGGAAAGCAAATGACTGGATATAGAGTTCAAAACCACGGTTATTAGGTTTTTCAAGAATATTATAGAGACTGACGATAAATTTAGTGATACCCTTGAGGATATGAAAAAGGACCAACTAGAAATTAAGCATACACTGACTGAAATAAAGAATAATATACAGAGATCCAACAGCAGACAAGAGGATCACAAGAATCAAGTCAAATATATGGAATATAAAGAAGTAAAACCCACCCAGCCAGAAAAGCAAAAAGAAAAAAGAATCCAAAAAATATGAAGATAGTGTAAGGAGTCTCTGGGACAGCTTCAAGAGTACCAACATCAGAATTATAGGGGCACCAGAAGAAGAGAGAGAGCAAGATATAGAAAACCTATTTGAAGAAATAATGACAGAAAACTTCCCCTACCTGGTGAAATAAATAGACTTACAAGTCCAGGAAGCGCAGAGGATTCCAAACAAAAGGAATCCAGGGAGGACCACACCAAGACACATCATAATTAAAATGCCAAGGGCCAAAGACAAAGAGAAAATCGTAAAAGCAGCAAGAGAAAAGCACTCAGTTACCTACAAGGGGGCACCCATACAACTGTCAGCTGATTTCTCAACAGAAACTTTGCAGGCCAGAGGGCAGTGGCAAGAAATATTCAAAATGATGAATAGCAAGAACCTACAACCAAGATTACTTTACCCAGCAAAGCTATCATTCAGAGTTGAAGGTCAGACAAAGAGCTTCACAGACAAGAAAAAGCTAAAGGAGTTCATCACCACCCAACCAGTATTATATGAAATGCTGAAAGGTATCCTTTGAAAAGAGGAAGAAGAAGAAAAAGTAAAGATAAAAATTATGAACAACAAATACATATCTATCAACAAGTGAACCTAAAAATCAAGTGAATAAAAAAAAAGTCTGATGAACAGAATAAACTGGTGAATAGAATAGAATCATGGGCATAGAAAGGGAATGGAGTGACAATTCACAGGGGGAATGGGGTGTTGGGGTGTGGGAAGAGACTGGACAAAAATCGTACACCTATGGATGAGGGCAATGGGGGGGGTGATAAGGGCTGAGGGTGGGATGGGAGCTGGGAGGAGGGGAGCTATGGAGGAAAAAAAGAGGAACAACTGTAATAATATGAACAATAAAGATTTAAAAAAAGAAGAAGAAGAAGAACCCAAACAGACCAATGGCCAGACACATCATAATTAAAATGCCAAAAATTAAAGACAAAGAAAATCTTAAAGGCAGCAAGAGAAAACTGTTACCTACAAAGGAGTTCCCATAAGGCTGACATCTGGTTTCTCACCAGAAACTCTACAGGCCAGAAGGGAATGGCATGAAGTACTCAAGGTAATGAAAAACAAAGATCTGAGACCAAGATTACTATATCCAGCAAGACTATCATTCAAAATGGACGGTCAAATAAAGAACTTCCCAGACATTAAAAAAAAAAAAAAAAAAGGCTAAAGGAGTTCATCATCATCAAGCCATCAATACAAGAAATGCTAAAGGAATTGCTGAGAAGAAAAAGGGAAGAAACCTAGCCATACAGAATTAAAATGGCTATAAATAAGTACCTCTTAAGAATACCCTAAATGTAAATGGATTAAATGCTCCAGTCAAAAGGTGTAGGGTAAAAAAATAAGGTGTAGAGTAGCTGAACAGATACAAAAACATAAACCAAGTCTATGTTATCTACAAGAGACCCACCGCAAACAAGACACACACAGGATGAAAGTGAAGGGATGGGAAAAAAATGTCCATGCAAATGGAAAAGAAAAACAATAAGCTGGAGTAGCAATACTCATATTTGACAAAATAGACTTTTAAAACATCATGCTAAGTGAAATAATCCAGTCGGAGAAAGATAAATATCATATGATCTCACTCATTTGTGGAATATAATGAACAACATAAACTGATGAACAAAATAATAGAGCTGGGGGGGGAGGGGAATATACTAGAATATAATAGGGGTCCCAATAACAAAACATTTGAGAACACTGGTCTAAGGAAATTCCTTCATCTTTTTCTTCTCCTAGAAATAGTACAATTTTTTTTAGAAGGGATAATCAAGAGGTAGGATGTCTTGCTCCTGATGGAACACTGATTCCAATAGTTTGGGATGACATGTGAGTGGTTGTCCTTGAATTTGCATTTTGAAGCTTTGACTTGCTTATAAGTATACTGAGGCATGGTGCACGAAATGCGTGCAAGGGTAGGCCTTCCTCTCCCAGGCTGCCAGCACCAGCTTCCCTCCGGCATCCGGACCGGGGCTTTCCTCCAGCCGCAGGTACCTGGGACCTGGGCTTCCCTTGCAGCCCCAGCTTTGTCTGGTCTAATTAGCATATTATGCTTTTATTGGTATAGTTTATTGCCTCCATTCTTTCAGATCCACACCTGTTCCATCCTAGGATGCCAGTGGCTTGAGTTTTCTTTGCATGTGCTGCTGTTGAAAGGGAATGGCAGGGATGGATCTTCTGAAACAAATAGAATTTAAATCATTTAGATATTTTTTTTCTTCTAATCTGTATCTCTAATGAATTTGGAGTTATACTTTTCATTTCTATAAAAACAAACTGCAGGCAGATCATTGTTATGTGGCTCCAACCATTTTGCATTACTGTGCCAAAGAAAGAATATCTCAATACGTTAATTCTAGACTTGGAGTGTCATAAAACTTAGTGAAGAAAAAAGATAGCACTGCCATACCAATAAAGTAGAAGGTACAATCATTTGCCTTTTGAAGCCAATTGGAGCTCTAGGAATAGGCAGAATGCAAAATCCAAATAAAATTGTGAACTAATTTGAAAAAGTTAAATCGGCTCCTATAAATGAAACAAGTGGCCATTATTTGGAAATTGCTATATGAACAATATTGTTCAAGACAGAAAATATGAGTAGGGGGAGTAGGGGGAGGAGACTTTCATTGGGACTCAGTGGCCTTATCTCTGAATTTCCATTGGGAAGAAAGAGGAGTAGAAGGTGAGCCTCAGAGAGGAATATGAGCAAAGGTTAGCCTCACAGCCACGTGATTTTTCAGCAGGGCTTTCTGCTTTCATTTCCCAAACTGGCACAAAGAGACTCAGAAGAAGACATGGCTGAGGCACATCCTAGAAATAACGGCGGGGTGGAGCTCTGCATTCTTGAACCTGTGCTAGAGTTCTGCTACCACACCCTCTATTCTACACCACACCTTTTTTTTTTTTTTTCCCCCAGTCTGTACTTCCCACGTCTGCCTTTACAGAAAGCAGGCAGGAATCGCAACAGCACCATCAGAGTCAGACTAAAATTAAATTTAGGTTTTCGTATTAGCAGCACAGAATTGGGAAAGCAGGACACGATAAAGCCGTCAGATCCAGTCATTTAGGAGCATGGAACCCAACTGGCAGTGACACCTTAACAGTAACTAAAATGTTGGCACCTCGGTCAAGTTTCTCAAAATGGGATCCTCAGGAATCCTACAAAAAATATTTCTAATGTTTTAATGTGTATGACAATGATAAATCTGGAGTTTTTCTGAATCAGAATCCCTGAAGGTGGGGGCAGGAATCCTAACCCTAACCCTTACCCCAACTCCCCAGGAGATTCCACTGTGCATCCAAGCACCTTGATGCTAACCCTAACCCTAACCCTGACACTAGCTCTAGCCCTAAACCTAACCCTAACCCTAACCCTAACCTTAATCCTAATTCTAACCCTAGCCCTAGTCCTAATCTTAACCCTAACCATAACCATAACCATAACCCTAACCCTGGCCCTAACCCTAACCCTAACCCTGACACTAGCTCTAGCCCTAAACCTAACCCTAACCCTAACCTTAATCCTAATTCTAACCCTAACCCTAGTCCTAATCTTAACCCTAACCATAACCCTAACCCCAACCCTGGCCCTAGACCTAACCCTAACCCTAACCCTAGTCCTCACCCTAACTATAACGTTAACCCTAACCCTATGCAGTCAAGGACTTTGTTTCATTTGTTTAATTTACTGCTGTTTTTCTGGACTAGTGCCTGGCTTATGGTAGACACTAAATAAATATTTGTTAAATAAGTGCAAAGTTGAAATATTACAAAAATAAGTAAGTGATATCTAAGATTTTATTATAAAGGAATAGATTGAAAAAATGAGAGCTAACATTTTCCGAGTGCCTACAATAAACTAGACACTGTGCCAAACATTTACATATATCTTAAAAAATCCTCACAAAAGGTATTTACAGATGAGAGGTCTAAACCTCAGATAATTTAAATAACTTTCCCAAAGCTGCTTAGCCAATGTAGAACATCATATCAATACTTCTCATTTTATTTCAATGTCTCCATGTGCCTTCCCTGACTCCCAGACTAAGTCAGTTGCTCCTACAAATACTCCTTCAGTGTACGTGCTCTACATTATCCCTTCATATCAGCTGTCCCTGTTATAATTCACTGTGTCCTGTGGTGTTTAATGTCTGCATTCTCCACTGCACCGTACACTTCAGGGTAAGGAGCGGCGAATATCTTGCCGACATTTCTATGTCCAGAGCCTTCCACTTTTGCGGAATGCTCAATCTCTAACACCTACTTGTTGAATAAAAGAATGAATGAAGTTCACTTTCTCCCAAATGTTGTAACAGTTGATGGGTGGGTGATTTGTGAGAATTCATGATGAGAAGTAATGATTGCGTAGGTCAACTACCTGAATGGCACCCATTGGAATAAAGCCTGGCAGAGTATCACAAGGAGAGTATGCTGGTGCGGAGGAGGACCATTTGTTCCTCACAATGTAGGGTAGGCAACGGGACCGCATGGTATGGATCTCTTCTGACAGTGTGCTGTCCAACATGGCATCTCCTAGCCACATGAGGCTATTTAAATCAAGGTTAATGAAAATTCAATAACACGGAACCATCATTTCAAGCCATATTCCAATTGCTCAGTAATCCTACATGATGAGTGGCTGGCCTATTGGACAGCACCAAGAAAAGTCCCATTTAGGAAGAGTTATATTGAACAGCACTCTTCCAGAAAGTTTAAAGTGTCCTTGGGAAGATATATTTTTTTAAATTGGAAGGGCCTGTTTGACTAGTTTTGTATGCCGATAAAAATTGCGCTTCGAGAGCGAATCCAATCATCTGTATCCCCAAGTGTTTCTGGTCAAGACCTATTATGTGAAGAGAAGCTTCATCGTCCACAGATGAAACATTTCGTCACATGTGCTCATGCACAGCCCTGGCTGGTATGGAAAGAACCACTTCTCCAAGGGCTCCGGGCAGGCCTGCGTTCCAGGGAAGCTGCCAGCCCCTTGCTGGCTGGAGCCCCATGTCTAATGCCATTCAATACCATCCTTTTGCGTTTGATGTACAAAACAGAAGACTGACATTTGAAGGAGAGGGAAGGGCTTGGGATGCCGAACGCAACCCAGGCTACAGTTCAGAGTCGCAACTTCTAGAGAGAAAGTTAAATGATTCCTTCTTCAAAATGTCACCTACTGCTGGAGATTTCACCTCCCTAAGTGCCATTGCCTTAGAAAAGAACATGGTTACTAGACAAGGCTAAACATTTTATTTTATTTTTAAAGTTCACTCCTGGGGGCGAGGGGGGGCAGGGTTGGAAGAATTTTCTTCCTTTGAATCTTCCAGGTTTGGGCCCTAGAATTTGATTCCATTTGCTCCAGTCTCCCTGACCCAGCCTACTGCCAAGATTGAAAATAGTTGTTGGTTTTTCACTTCTAGACAAGGGACCAGTAGGAGAGCTGGGGAGGGGACCGCCGAGCAGGCCCATGTTTCCGAACTCAACAGGTGGGGGACAGGGGATTTTTATGTTCTTCGGGGGTTAAGCCCCACTCCCCATGATCTCTCAGGGCTGTCTTCTCCGTCCTCCTGAGAGTTTCTTAGGAGAGACACCCAGTGGCCATGGTGCCCCTGTGGGGAGGTGGTGAAGGATGCAGGTGGGGACTGAGCAAGTCAGCAAGGCTGGGAGGAGGCGCTGGGATGGGGCCCTCGGATTCCTGAGCTGTGAGCGGGACCAGGAGCCCAGAGAGGAACCCGAAAAGGAGCGAAAACTCGGAGGCGCTCAGACGGACAGGGCGGCGGATGGGGAAGGGGTCACGCTGGGACGGAGCGAGCCACGGGCCGGGGCAGGCCAGCCAGGGCCCTGGGACCCGAGCTCCGCCGATGAGGTCAGCGGAGCCGGCGCGCCGGGAGGAGGCATCGGAGCCCCCGGACACGGGGAGCCGCGAGGCTGGCGGCGGGGCGGGACGCGCCTGGAAAAGGGCCGCGAGCGAGCGAGGGCCGCGGGAGGAGGGACGAGGGGGTGTCGGCGCCGGCAGCCGGAGGCGGCCCGACCGGGACCGTTTCCTTCCGGAGGGGAGGCCGCCTCGGGACCCGGGCGCGGACAGGGGGCGTCGGAGGGCGGAGGACGGGGAAGTGCCACGGCCCCGCTCCCGCCCCTCGCTGGCCGCGGCCGCGTTGCAGGCTCCTCCTCCCGCCGGTCCCGCGCCCGGCGGCAGGGGGAGCGGGAGGCGGGGAGCGAGGGCGGGGCCGGGCGCGCCGGCGACAGGGTGGCAGCCGAGGAGCGGACGCGTTGCCGCCGCCGCCGTTCCACCTCCTCCTCCTCCTCCTCCGGCAGCTCCTCCCGCCGCCGCCGCCGGGAGAAGTTTCACTCCCGAGCGGCGCTCGGAAGCCCTCGACCCAGAGCCGCTAGGGGAGCGCGGCCGGCGGCTGCAACCCGCGGCGGGCTGGGCGCCCGGAGCGCTCCGAACCCCAGCTCGGCGCCAGCGCGCGCTCGGCGGGCAGCGGCCGGGGCTGGGGGCGCCGCGGCGCCGGAGGGGCGGGGGGGAGCCGCGGACCCGCGCGCCGCGCCGCAGCCGGAGCTCCTCCGCTCGCGTCGGCGCCGGGCAGCCGCGATGGCCGTGCGCTCCCGCCGCCCGTGGGTGAGCGTGGCGCTGGGCTTGGTGCTGGGCTTCACCGCCGCGTCCTGGCTCATCGCCCCCCGGGTGGCCGAGCTGAGCGAGAGGAAGAGACGCGGCTCCAGCCTCTGCTCCTACTACGGCCGCTCGGCCGCCGGCCCCGGCGCGCGGCAGCCGCTCCCCCAGCCGCAGCTCCGGCCGCGGCCGGACCCGTCGCCGCCCCCCGCGCGCCCCGAGCGCCAGGCGCCGCAGCCGCTCGAGCCCGCGCCGGGGGCGACCGGCTTTCGGAGCGGCCCCTGGCAGCAGCCACCTCCGCTGCAGCAGCGGCGCCGAGGACGCGAGCCCGGAGGTGCGACGGGGCTCCCCGGCGCCCCGGTGGCGGAGGGCGAAGCCGAGGACGAGGACGGGGGCGCGGCTGGGCGGCGACGAGGCGGCCGGCCGAGGAGTAGCCACAACGGCAGCGGGGACGGGGGCGCCGCCGCCCCGAGCCCCGGGCCCCGAGGCTTCCTGTACGTGGGGGTGATGACCGCGCGGAAGTACCTGGGCAGCCGCGCGCTGGCGGCGCAGCGGACCTGGGCGCGCTCCATCCCCGGCCGCGTGGAGTTCTTCTCCAGCCAGCGGCCCCCCGACGCCGGAGCCGGCCTGCCCCCGCCGCCGCCCCTGCCTGTCATCGAGCTGCCGGGGGTGGACGACTCCTACCCTCCGCAGAAGAAGTCCTTCATGATGCTCAAGTACATGCACGACCGCTACCTGGACAAGTACGAGTGGTTCATGCGCGCCGACGACGACGTGTACATCAAAGGTGACCTCCCCGCGCCCGCCGCCCCGCGCGCCCACCTCCTCTCTGGGCATCCGGCCCCGACCCCTGCCCCGCACCACCTCTCTGCTCTGCCAGCCCGTGCCCCGCGCTCCCGCAGCCCCCCGGCCCGCCGCCCGCACCCCTCGCACCCGCCTCCCGTCCCCGGTCAGCTCTTCTTCCTCCTCCCACCTCCCTACCCGGCTGGATCCGCCGTCCTCACTCGGGCCCTTTCGTCTCCTCCGAGCGCTCGGCCCCCCTCTTCACCGTGCGGGAGAGGTGAGGACCGGGACCTCAGTTAGGGTCCCACCGAAGGCTGCTCCCGCTCCGCCTCGCCCTGACCGCCCCGGGTTGCGGCCGGTCCCCGAATCCGCCCGGAGGGGCGTGTCCTCGGAGGAGAAGGGGGAGACCGCGGCCGCGGGCGCGCCGGGCTGGAGACGGCTGTTCTTGCTTTGTCCCCCCCCGACCTTTCCGTTTTCACTGGATCCAGCGCGATTCCGGGACTGGGGCGATGGAGGGCGTCCCCTTCCCTGACCCGGACCCTCCTCTGCGCGTTTCCTTCCCTCTCACCAGACCCGCCCGCACCGCACCGAGTCCTTGAGCATCTCCAGCGCCCCGCGCGCCTTCCAGCCGCTGCCGCGCAGCGCCCAGCCGTCCCCAGCCCACCCCCGTCAAACCCCGGGCGACGAGTGCATGGTCCCATTTGGGGTCGGGGGAGGGTTTGGCATCCGAGAATTTTCCAGACCCTCCAAGCTGTGCGAGCCCACACCAGTATGGACCCTTTCCAGACCTTCTTGGCTGCTGCGATCGGCAGAGGCTGGAAGTCCTCCAAACCACGCGCGGCCACAGCCACAGCCACAGCCACAGCCACAGCCACAGCCACGGCCTGAGGAAACTTTGTCAGCTTTTTAAAGAGGCGCGGTCCTGCGCCCTGCGTGTGGGTGGCTCTGGCCAGAGGTTTCTAAACTCAGCAGAGAAGTTACTGAGAGCTGGGTCAATCTCTCCAGCCCAGCCTATTGCGAGGATGGAGAGGGATGCGCGGGAGGGAGAAGAGTGTGTGGCACGGAGGTCTCCCTGTGCGTTTCAGGTTTCCTAGCTTCTTGGACAAAGGGGGGCAGTTTGAGCCTCTCTACTTGTAGCCTCATGGCTCCCCGCCCCCGCCTTCGCCCCCCTACCCCCGATCCAGGAGGCAGTACCTTTCCCAGGGCTCAGGGACAGACAATTCCTTCCTCTATCCGTTTCCATTAAGAATGAAATGCATCTTGTGTTAAGGACCCAGTAATAGCTGAAACTCATTGAGATGCAAGGGGCGTGGCATGGGATCAAGACAATGACTGCAAATGCTGTGCTCCTCACAAATGTTAGTAAAGATGCTGGTTGGGAATGTAAGAAGGCGACCGCTTATTCCAGTTTACCATTTTGTAGGCTAATAAATGCTTATGAAGTGTGTTCGTTAATTTTAAATTGTTTTTCCCAATGACTGAACAAGCTATAAGTAAATCCATTTTATTCTTTAATTCAAATATGTATTTATTTTTCTAAAAGGGTCCTTTCCAAAGTCCCAAAGTTAAATTTCAAGGCAAGTTAAGGACAAAACACTAACCTGAATCAATGGCCAGAAAAAAAATTATTGGATGTTAATATTGTCAGTCAACTATTAGATATTAATATTTAATATTTCTGGGAATTTTATCATTACTTCAGATACAAGAAACCTCTTTATTCTCTTTATCATTAACTATTTCACCTTTAAAAATCTAATGATTGTTTCCCCCTGGCTGAGTAGCTCAGGTGGTTAGAGTGTCCTCCCCATGTGTTAAGGGTGCAGGCTTGATTGATCCCCAGTCAGGGTACATAACAGAATCATTTATGCAATGAATGCATAAATAAGTGGAACAACAAATCAATGCTTTTTTTCTCTCTCTTTCTAAAAAAATTAATAAATGAAAAAATTTAAAAATCTGATGATTGTTAGATTATTAAAGTTTTTCAGTGGCTTTGACTAGAAGATTGATTCTTTAAATTAGTTCTGAAAAAATAATAAAATATTCAGAGAGATTTTTCTTTTCATTTATTTAAGACTGATGGGGCGTTTACACACACTATTGGAAGCTCCGTCCCTTACTTTGTACATATAAATGATTATGAAATTAGGAAAAGAATGACTGTTGCCTTTCTCTTTGTAGGTGACAAGTTGGAAGAGTTTCTTAGATCACTGAATAGCAGCAAGCCCCTCTACCTGGGCCAGACTGGCCTGGGGAATATCGAAGAACTTGGCAAGCTGGGCCTGGAGCCCGGGGAGAACTTCTGTATGGGAGGACCTGGCATGATCTTCAGCCGGGAGGTCCTCAGGAGGATGGTGCCACACATTGGTGAGTGCCTCAGAGAAATGTACACGACTCACGAAGATGTGGAAGTAGGAAGATGTGTTCGCCGGTTTGGTGGGACTCAGTGTGTCTGGTCTTATGAGGTAAGACTTGAGCTGTTTTGCAAATGTTCACACATGGCAGGTACATGCCGCCTCACAGTCTGGGCAGTGATTCTGTTTGTTCTGTCTGTATCGTTGCCTTTGCCTGAAAATGATAGCAGCAGCTGGTGATGGAAAAAGGGTGACTGTGGGACATACTTGTCTTGTTCGAGCGAGGCCTCTCTGAGGTTTGCTCATTGGCGTGACCACCTTAACCTTAACTTTAATCAGCAGCCTAGCAATGTGGTCTGAAGATGCTCTCCCCTTTTGTTTGCTCTATTGGTGTTTATATACATGTGTATCCATTTTCTGTCTCTAACAGGAGGACTAATTCTCTTGGGCTGTAGCTTTTAGCACCTGATACTTTGTTGTTTTGGCTAGGTATAAAATTTCATCTGTGTATTGTTGTTGTTTTTTCAAACAGTTAAAATCTGAAGTTTCTTTGAAGATTTTCATGTGGAAATTTAACATGTATTTCTATCAAAGTTTAAGAAAAATTGATTCATAATATATCCGTTATGATAGATTTATTCACACACTTTTATTTACTTCTTAATATAAATTCTTTATTGTTCAACGCATTACATATGTCTCCTTTTCCCCCATTGACTTCTCTCCAGGTGCTTCCACCCCCAGCACGTGCCCTTGCCTCCCTACTGTCTGTGTCCATTGGTTATGCTTATCTGCATGCATACAAGTCCTTTGGTTGATCACATTTCCTCCCCCCGCCCCCCCACATCCTCTTCTGAGGTTTGATGGTCTGTTCCATGCTTCTATGTCTTTGGATCTACTTTTGTTCATCAGTTTATGTTATTCACTATATTCAACAAGTGAGTGAGATCATGTGATATTTATCTTTCTCCAACTGGCTTATTTCACTTAGCAATAATGCTTTCCAGGTCCATCCATGCTGCTGCAAATGGTAAGAGTTCCATTGAGTAGATGTACCACCTTTTTTTAATCCACTCATCTGCTGATGGCACGTAGGCTGTTTCCAAATCTTAGCTATTGTAAATTGTGTTGCTATGAACACAGGGGTGCATATATCCTTTCTGATTGGTGTTTCTGGTTTCTTGGGATATATTCTTAGAAGTGGGATTACTGGGTCAAATAGGAGTTCCATTTTTAATTTTTTGAGGACACACCATACTGTTTTCCATAGTGGCTGCACTATGTCTGCATTCCCACAAGCAGTGAAGAAGGGTTCCTTTTTCTCTTCATCCTCTCCAGCACTTGTCCTTAGTTCATTTGTTGATGATAGCCATTCTGACAGGTGTGAGATGGTATCTCATTGTTGTTTTGATTTGCATCTCTCAGATGATTAGTGACTTTGAGCATGTTTTTATATGCCTTGTGGCCTTCTGTATGTCCACTTCCAAAAAGTGTCTATTTAGGTCCTTTGCAAATTTCTTGATTGGATTGTTTATCTTCCTTTTGTTAAATTGTATGAGTTCCCTATAAATTTTGGAGATTAACTCCTTATCTGATATAACATTGGTAAATATGTTCTCCCATGCAGGGGGCTCTCTTGTTGTTTTGTTGATGGTTTCGTTTGCTGTGCACACAGTTTTAAAGTAAATGAATTATCTAGAGAAACAGAAGTAGTTCTGTTTTTAGAAGATGTTAAGTAACTGCTTGATACTTTGATTGGTTCCCTAGAGGTTATTTATATCTGTCCTGATTTTGTTTTCTGAACAGCAACTATTACTAAAATAATCTGAGCTGTGAACTGTTGTTTAGTTGCAGTGATTTGTTTTATAAAATACTCTGAGGTGTTTTTTTTTCTTTCAGAAATTGGTTTTTAAGTTAAATACAATTTTTACAAAAGATAGTTTTCCTGAAAGATAACCATAGTAAAAATTGATTTAACACTTAAGTAGTGTATTGAGGTATTCACTATAATTTGGCTTTCAAGTATTTGGAGTTTAATTTATTTTAACTACCCAGTGTTTACCTTTGTAAATGATAACTTAACTCATTTGCTTTTCAAATTTTCATGTCTCTTAGTATAGAACAGATATTTTATGAAAATATATGTATTACCTGTGAAGTCATTATACCTCAAGATTACGCAGTCTCATTCATTTTTCTTTTAGAAGTTTAATCCCACTTTTGTAAAATTTGTGGGTTTTTTTCTCTTTTGGGATATTTACACTGTGGATAAATAGTTCTTATATTTATTACAGAAAGTAAAAATTATTTGATAAGTAGTTACTTAGAATATGTACTATACAAACCTAAAATTATTACATACTTCATTTGTTTTGGTAAGAAAAAAAAGCATTTTTATTTTGTAAAACTATCTTACAGCTAACTTTTAGAATAAAATTTATGCAAGCACATTATAGTTTAAAAATAGGTAAAATATAAACTCAATGAAAAAACTGTCTTTTGTCCTGGGATATAAAAATAACTAAAAGGCAAAGAAAAAAATGCTCAACATAGAAAACACATAGTGGATTTTGTTGACTTGTGGGTATTATTTTGCAGACTCACTCTGAATGGATCAGTAAAAGAAATCATTCATATTTAAAAATGAAGATGGAAAATTATTGTTTTATTTGACACTTTGTTGTCTTAACATCACACGTAAAGTTTTAACAAACCTTTTTGCAGTGACTTTGAGCATGTTTTCACGCAGTGATTTGTTTTATAAAATACTCGGAGGTTTTGTTTGTGTCTCTCCCTTCAAGTTTTCATTGATTCTGTTATGAAGGTACAACCCTTACATAGCAGTCTACCCATTCATATTCCAAGAGAATAACATACACTCAAGTGACCTACATGCTCAAGAATATATTTAATGATTTATTTATAACATGGGCATTTGTTTTGGTTAAAGTGAAAGGGAATTATCATAGACTAGAGGCCTGGTGCACAAAAATTTGTGCACTTGGGCGGGGGG